>JAHKKF010513379.1:2354-18069 GCA_019740295.1 Labeo calbasu
AAAAATGCTGAAATGTTTTCCTCAAAAAACATAATTTCTTTACGACTGAAGAAAGAAAGACACAAACATCTTGGATGACAAGGGGGTGAGTACATTATCTGTAATTTTTTGTTCTGGAAGTTGACTTCTCCATGAACCCCCGGTTTCACAGACTGGTCCCAATGCATGTCTGAGCTATTTTAACTGAAAGAAACTTACTTTGATTTATCTGAAAATATGTCAGTGCCATTGTTTTGTCTCAAGATGCACACCAATACTATTTGTTTATAAGCCACGTTTATAAAAGCTACTTAAATGTCCTAATTGAACTATAACCTAATCCTGGCTTAATCTAAACACTGTCTGTGAAACCAGACCTAAAAAACTTGGAGTAATAGCTGCTAAAATAATGTCATCACATGAATAAATCACATTTTAAAACATATTAAAATAGTAAACAGTTATTTTAAATTTTTGTTTTTGATCAAATAAATGCAGCCCCGGTGAGCATAAGGTATTTTGGTGACACTTTACAGTAAGGTTTCATTAGTTAAGATTAGTTAACTACTTTAGTTAACATGAACTAAGAATGAACAATACTTCAACGGCATTTATTCATCTTAGTTCAAGCTAATTTTAGCATATACTAATGCATTATTAAAATTAAAGTTTGTTAACATTAGTTAATGCACTGAGCTAACATGAACTAACAATGAACAACTGTATTTTCATTAGCATTAACAAAAATGAATAAATACTGTAATAAAAGTATTGTTCATTGTTTATGATAGTTAATACATTAACTAATGGAACCTTAATGTAAAGTGTCACCGATATTTAATTCAAAGCATTTAATTTTACCAACTTTAAACATTTGAACAGTTGTGTATGTAATTGCATTACATAAAAGTTCAAAACAAGTGGCATTTATTTTAAAGAAATACAGCAAAGTCTTAGGTCTCAGAATTCAAAACAGTAAATACATTGCTCTAAATGAAGACAAAAAGTCAAACTCAGTACACAGTGGTTATTTTACTACGACACCTGTTAGAACTTGCGGAGATCTGATTTCATAAATCCATTAAAAAAGTGTCCATGAGACAAACTGATTAAAATTAATCAAAAAGGTGGCTCAGAAAAAGGTTTTCTGAGGAAAAACACTAGCATAATTTGTTTACAGATGCCACTCGGTTTGACATTTTGTATCTAATGCAATTAAAATCTGAAATATTAAGTGTGACTCAGTGTTTTGGGGCCTGTGTACGAACTGAATAGCAGTTATCTTGTGTTTTGCAATATCTTGCTATCTTACTTCCTCTAAAATGACTTCATTCCAAGGTACTATCTACAGTCAAACAAGCAACCAGTAGGAACACAGTCACGATAACAGTTAACCAAATAGAGTCTGGCTTTATTGAGAGGAACAAACACCTTTTGTCATTGAGACTTACATTTTGTTTGAGTCCACGGACCCAAAGCGTTATAAAGTTTTTCCACCCTATTTCACGTTCTTTTTTCGTTCTCTTTTTTTGGTTCGTGTTTTTGTCATATTGAAAACAAGTTTAAAAGCAACATGTTTCATTCAGTAGAGAGTAAAACATACTATCGTATGTCGTCATCATCACAGCACGAGACTCAAAAGTGTTAAGACCACTCGGTCAACCTGCGAAGGCGCGAAAAAACCCACAATACAAGGGGGGAAAATGTTAAATGAACGGCAAAAATCGAATTTAAGAACACATTTTCAAGATCATCCACACTACTTCACAAATCGCCGCAGTTTTATAAGAGCAAACATCAAAGATAATGTCTTTCAGAAAGGAGCTGAAATAATAATACATCTGTTAGTTCCTGAGAATCAATCTGTTGGTGAGAGTGTTTGTGTGAGCGAGTTATAGCTGGTGTATTCAATATTGAAAACATACATGGAAATGTACAGATTACATCAGCTCTGCGACCAGCGATGGGGAAACCATCTCTCTTCTGACAGTTTGAAATGCCCGTTTGCTTGGTGTTTTTGTCGTTTTCTCCTTTGTGCACGTCCAGTTGTCCTGCAGGTTCTTCTCGGACATTCTAGTCCAGCTTAATCAGAAAAACCAGCAGTTCGTGCAGTTAAATCAGGTCGTCCGTTCAGACACCAATAGAGAGCTGAAACCAAAAAACCTCATCTTCTCATTAGCACGTCTGCTTATGAGAATAGATAAAACAAGCAAGAAGCGCAACGCTCGGTGCTGTACAGTCAGAATGTGCTCGACTCTCACAAACCAAAGTAGTTCAACTGTAAGGCAGGTTACGAGGTGCGTGTTCATGTGTTTGTGTGGACATCTTTCAGTACGACACTCGGATCAAGCTCACATTTCGCTCATGAGAGAAAGTGTGTGCGTGTGTGGCATCAACTTCAGTTGCTCAAACTCGCCTATTTGCTAATTAAAACTAAAAAAATAAGGACATTGTGCAAATTCCATCCAGTCTTCAACCTGGAACGTGCCTCCATGTCTTTACTGTAGAAGGTAAACTATGTTACAGGTGAAACAGCGGTGAATTTACCATAAATTCACACTAGCGCACACAATAGTCAACATTTTACATTAGTTATATCAGTACTAATGATAGCATGTGATCAGCTGACTGCGGTTGTCAAGGCAACCCATCGAGTCTAAGTGTGTGTATGAGAGAGATCCTGCTCGGATAAGCTGGTAGAGTGTCTTGACGTATGTCAAATGCACTAATACTGTGCAAATACGAGAGGTTCGACATTAATTTTCAGTATTTACAGAGGAAAAATATATTAGGAGCACACAGATCGTGTCAGAATGTGTCTCTCCTGAATCTATACCTTTAACAGAGAGAGACTGAATGATGATATATAAAGCCATGCCCTAAAAATCCTTCAGTCAAACAAATGAAGTTCAGCTCCGCTGAGGTAAACTATCGATTCCAAAATAATCATCAAACAGCAAATTTCGAGGCATGGAAAAAGTGGATGTATGAGAGGACGGAGAAAGAAATGAAAGAGAGAGATAGAGAGAGATCCCTGTCTGTAGTGGTCTGCCCGGCAGGAAATAAGCCATCTCTATGGGCTACTCGAGTGACACACGGTATCACTGACATTATGGCATTATATTTCTTTATCCTTTTTTTTTTTTAAACAAAACTAAGCTTTTTTTTTAAATATATATAGATATATATATATACTCATATAAGTGATACTGTACAGCTCAGAAATATATATATATATTTTTTTTACAATCAAGAAATAGATACAATTTGTATCAACAAGCAAAAGGTCGTTTCTGGACATTTGATGTTTGGTAGCTTGCTGCTCGACTGCATGGGGGGCTGAACCTCGGAGCATAAGCAGCGGACTTGTCGTAATTTACAAGAAATTCATTTCTAGATTGCTCCAGAAACACCTCCTTCAGGTTTTTTGCTCCTAGGTTCAGAGGAGAAGGAGAGAAGGAGAAACCCAACCGTACTGTAAAAACACTTCTATCACAAACAAAAATACACATTTAGGCCTGAAACATACTGTATGTAAGTACATGAATGATGTTAAAGGTGCGGTTTGTGTGTGACCAACTTGAAACTGTTGTGAAATCTGTGTGGGGAAATCTATCACCCTCAACTAAATTGCCAATCCTGTGGATTCCTTAAACGGATAGTGCACCCAAAAATCAAAATTCTGTCTTTAAAGGAGTAGTTCACTTCCAGAACAAAAATTTACAGATAATACACTTTTTTTTTTCAGTTATAAAGAAACTTTTTTTTTTTAAAGGAAATCATTCCAAGAATTATCTCCATATAGTGGACTTCAACAGTGCCCATGAGTTTGAACGTCCAAAATGCAGTTTCAGTACAGCTTCAAAGGGCTCCAGCCAAGAAATAAGGGTCTTATCTAGCGACACAATCTGTCAGTTTTTTAAAAAAATAAATAAATAAATAATAAAAATGTATATACTTTTTAACCTCAAATGCTCGTCTTGTCTACTTCTGCAATGCACGTGCGTACTCTGTGTAATCAGGGTCAATACAGTTAGTGCATGTTGAAAAACTCCCATCTCATTTTCTCCTTCAACTTCAAAATTGTCCTACATCGCTGTTTTACCTTTTTTGTAAAGGGCGGTTGACCTTCTTTGCATGTTCAATTTGTAAACACTGGGTTGGTACTTCTGCAGCAATGTAGGACAATTTAAAAAAGTGTAAGGAGAAGATGAGATGGGGTTTTTTCGACATACCCTAACTGTCTTGACCTGGATTGCAGAGAGTACGCATGCGCATGGCAGAGCCATACAAGATGAGCATTTGAGGTAAATAAATTTGAATTTTTTTTAGAAAATGACCGATCGTTTCGCTAGATAACACCCTTCTTTCTCGGCTGGGATCATTTAGAGCCCTTTGAAGCTGCATTTAAACTGCATTTTGGACATTCAAACTTGCGAGCACCACTGAAGTCCACTATATGGAGAACATTCCCCG
The DNA here is from genome assembly GCA_019740295.1 of Labeo calbasu. Classification (NCBI taxonomy): domain Eukaryota; kingdom Metazoa; phylum Chordata; class Actinopteri; order Cypriniformes; family Cyprinidae; genus Labeo; species Labeo calbasu. Next base: position 6,810 of record JAHKKF010513379.1, read on the forward strand.
AAACGTTTTCCTCAAAAAACATCATTTCTTTACGACTGAAGAAAGAAAGGTACGACCATCTTTGGATGACAACGGGGTGAGTTCAATATTCCTTAATTTTTTTTTTCTGGAAGTGAACTACCTCGAAAGATGTTCATATTCGGAACACAAATAAAAATATTTTTGATTAAATCTGAGAGCTTTCTGACCCTGCATACTTTCTGACACAGCAACGCAACTGACACGTTCAAGGCCCAGAAAAGTAGTAAGAACATTGTAAAAAAAAATAGTTCATGTGGCATCTGTGGTTCAGCCTTAATTTTATGAAGCTACAAGTATACCTTTTGTGCACAAAGAAAACAGAAACAATGACATTATTCAACAATTTCTTCTCTTCTGTGTCAGTCTTCGTATGATGTCACATGGACTATTTTAACAATGTCCTTACTACCTTTGCAGCCCTTGAACGTGGTAGTTGCATTGCTGTCTATGCAGGGTCAGAAAGTTGTTGGATTTCATCAAAAATATCTTAATTTGTGTTTCAAAGATGAACGAAGGTCTTATGGGTTTGGAACAACATTAAGCGGAGTAATTAATGACAGATTTTTTTTTTCATGTCATTGCACTCCAAAATGTGTCACAATTCATAACACAACAGAACTGCAATTCGGCCCCAGTTGGTACTATACCAGTCAATAATAAACTCTCAATTACTAAATCATAAAAAAAAGAAACAATTATAGTTGATCTTTGACAGTTCTAGACTTTCTGAGCTCGTAACAGTGTGATGCTACACTCATGTACTTGCATAATGTTTCTGGCTTAAAATGTGTAAATAATCATTAAAAAAAACGTTAAAATAATTTTCAAAAACCTCTAAAGAATAAGATTGTAAAAAAACGATCATTTACGTCCTTCTGGAAGAACCTTGTTGAAAAACAAAAAATAAGGGGAAGGAGAACCGTCTGTGTTCGTATTAGAGAGCTGAGAGGTTGGGTTTTGTGTCCAAGTCGAAGCAGGGTCGGGGGCGGTAGAGAGGCAGCAAGCGAACTGTCAGCCAAATGTCAGAAACAACCCAACAACAGCCTGGTGTTCCGTGTGTGTGTCGCACAGGAAGAGACAGGTAGGCAGTGTGTCACACCTTCCCACGAGCAGTAACGGGGCCCCACGGGGCCACACCTGTGCTCATGAAAAAAAAATGAAGGAGCAATTTAAGTCTTTTTTGAAAACACCCAGAGCATCTCTGGACCAATAACATTCACGCTCTCCTGAAGATATGTTAATTTACAGGGCGGAGCAGATGAAATGGGGCGGTCTCTCGGCATCAATCAGGAAATAGATGCTGCACAGGAGCATTTTGCCGAAGAGACGCATTCTCCTCCCCAGTTTGTGAATACTTGAACATAGTTATTGACTAACGAGCCAAACGTGAGCGGCGCTCTCTGTCAAGCATAGTGCTAACATGCTGTCTGGGAGAGATTTACTGAAGCCCATGCTTACTCAAACATCTCTCTTAAAATCTACAATACGACAACAACATTTAGGAAATACATATGAATAATTTCTCCAACTAGTGCTTTCAGATCAGAAAAACCTATCTTTTTGGCTCAGTCTTTTAAAATGGCTTCGTAATTACGCATCCGTGCATGTGCGCGAACAGACAACGCGGGGCAGGTTTGCAGTTACAGCCCAGCCAATTAAAAAGTCTGAACCGCAGCACGGCAGAATCTAAATCTTTCTGTCCCAGTGCTCGCTTTTATAAAACAAATGCAAAACGGTGACCTCCACAACTATTAAGCACTATTCACATTACCACGTGTGGTGAGGTCACTCCGATGTAAGGCCATAAAGTTCAAAGGTCATGCTTTGAGGTACGCAAGCGTTCATTCCTCTTTCTGAAATCACACGTCATCACGCACACCAACAAAAAAAAAAAAAAAAAAAAAAAACACCACGGCGTCACGTCATATTTACACGCAAATGCAAGTGAATACACATATACATACACAATACTATTCATATTGTGCAGGATCATTTCTGATCGGTTTTACCAAAGAGATTTCTCTCATGTAACTCTTTTTCAAAGGATAAATGTTATCATCACCAACAAAATAACACATTCTCAAGATCTGCCATCAAACTGGCAGGCAGTTGCTCTCTCAATGTGGATACACTTTTGAGTCGGCTTTATGAACAACCCTAAGAACATATCGGCCCGTCTCAGGAGCTAAACGGTGGAGAACGCAGGACTTTTTTACGATGCCAAACTTCTCAGGTGCGAGATCCAGACTCCCATATGGCTTAACAGATAACATAACCAATGCAGCATCAATGCTACCATGCTAGCCAACCTCCTAATGGATCCAATCGTAATTACATACGGGGAATGGCCGTTTCTTCAGAGCGAAACAAAAATACGAAATTCTCAAGGTGTCCAATTTCTAGGATATCTAAATATCGTGATGGTGTTGTTAGCAGCCTTTTGTGATGTGCTTAGTGGCAAGAGCGCAGTTTAGTGACGATAACGGCAGCCAGCTGCTGGGGATCGGTCATGTGAGGGTTTTCCTCCATGACCAAATGGACCACATATGCCGGGAAGATGTTACAGAGGTTTCGGTATGTTTGATACTGCTGTTCTGGAATAGGGTGCCGCTCTTGGGGTTCCTCCGCTGGCCCGCGAGCGCTGGGCGGTGGAGGCGGCACGCTATCCCACGGGGACCTCCAGATCTGTTCCATCTTCTCGGGCATGCTGCGGACCATCACCCTTTCACAGCAAGGCATAAGGCCTCCCGTTAAACCGTAGCTTCCGTAACTGTAGGGCTCGTTACCACAAGGCAAAGGGTCCCAGCTGGCGTGCTGCTCTCGGCAAAGAGGAGGTCTCCGTTGGCGCAGCGGGTTGCTCTCGTAGAGCCGTGAGTCAGAGATGCTGTCCATTCGAGTCATGCCCAAGGATCGACCCTGCTGCGAGGGGCTGGCGGAAGGCAACACGTTCTGGGAGAGAGGAGGGTAGTCTCCTGGGCAGCTGGATCGGGCGCCAACAACCGTGTGTTGGGTGTGTGGTGCAAGGTGGGCGGAGGACTGCTTTCGAGGTCCCGGTTTGGGTTCATCCGTTCCGTAGCTCTGCACACGTGTCAAGGCCTCATGGTGGAAACCGTGAGCGAAGGCTTGAAGGCGCGTTTGCGCCGAAGACTGCGCCTGGGTCTGCGAAGGTGGTCCTTTCATGCTGTCGTCCAGGCTGCCCTCTAATGAGTTGAGGTACATCTCTCCGCTGTAGGACGAGAAGGAGTCCGACGAATGGCTTCGGCCGGGTTCTGGGCACATGCTGGCTCTGCCAGGATATCCTCCACCCACCCCTACAGGCTCTGGCTGCTCAAGACTGCAGAAACTGTCTTGGAGGCTGATGGTGGAGAAGTCACTGAGCATGGAATAGTAGCCATGGTCACTTACCACAGAGTCGTACTTGGGGAACGGCTCACCGTAAGCCACGGAGGCACCTTGGCTATTGGTGACTAGGATAGGGGGATACTGGACGCTGCCCGCGTGCTCAAGCGAGCTGTGGGTAAAGTGCAGAGACCCTGGAACAGGGCTGCTTGCCGAGCGCGTATTCAGAGCGCCTGCTGCGTGACTTTTCGTCAGCGGCATGGTTGGAACGCTAAGCGCTGAAACTAAAGACGGTACCGAATTGGCCTCAGCCTTCCGCGTTGGACAGAGCCTCTCTTCTTGCTCACATGCAACCGACCGGATACTAGGGTCAGACTGGCGTTTGGGTGCCACTCGCTTTGCCTCTGAGCTACTGTCTCCCTTGCTAGCAGAACCAGAGGTCCCACATTTGGCAAGTGCTCCCTCACTCATTGTCTTTACAGCGGAGAGTTTGGCAAAGGCTCGGAGCTCGTCTGCAACAGCCCGTTGTGGTTGGTTGGCTCTTTCTGGGTGGTAGTACTTGCACTTATGGCCGTACGTGCACTTTTTACCTGTGATAGTGGTGGTTGAGACAAAAATGTTACTTCTGTGTTTCTGTAAAAAAAATTTTAAATCCAATTCGAAAATCCATAGTTTGAGAGATATATTTATCTTAATTTTATTTAAAGGAGTAGTTCACTTCCAGAACAAAAAATTACAGATAACGTACTGTATGTTCATCATAAAGAAATTGTTTTTTTGAGAAAAACATTTCAGAATTTCTCTCCATGTGATGGTGCCTCCAAGTTTGAATCTTTAAAATGCAGTTTAAATGCAGCTTCAAAGGGCTCTAAATAATCCCAGCCAAGGAAGAAGGGTCTTATCTAGCAAAACGATTGGTTATTTTCTAAAGGAAAAAAAAACGATTTATATACTTTTTAACCTTAAATGCTCGTCTTGTCTAGGTCTGCATGAACTCTGTGTTTTCTGGTTCAATACAGTTAGAGTATGTCAAAAAACTCCCATCTCAGTTTCTTCTCCAACTTCAAAATCGTCCTACATCGCTGTTTTACCTTTTATTTAAAAAGGGCTTTTGACCTTCTTTGCAAATACTGGGTCGGTACTTCTGCAGCGATGTAGGACAATTTTGAAGTTGGAGGAGAAAATGAGATGGGAGTTTTTCGACATACCCTACCCATACCCTAACTGTCATGAGTTCAGGCAGACCTAGACAAGACAAATGTTTGAGGTTAAAAAGTATATAAACTGCAAAAAACATTTAGAAAATAACCAATCGTTTCGCTAGATAAGACCCTTTTTTCTTGGCTGGGATCCTTTAGAGCCCTTTGAAGCTGCATTTAAACTGCATTTTGGAAGTTTCAACTCAGGGACACCATAGAAGTCCATTTTATGGAGAGAAATCCTGAAATGCTTTTTTCAAAAAACTTCTTTATGAATGAAGAAAAGAACATCTTGGATGACAAAGGGGTGAGTACATTATCTGTAAATTTTTGTTCTGGAAGTGAACTAATCCTTTAAGTGTTAGTGCAGTAAAATATTAATAATTTTAATATGTTGTGATGTTCTGGAATAAAGACATAAATTAATTTCCTACTTTTGCTGTACTGACCATAAGGACACGGCTGCTTCTTGTGCTCTGGAACCACTGGTCGTTTGCGGAGAAAGTTTTCCAGACTGGGTCCATGTCTGCCTAAAGGATCATCAGGAGGCATAAACCTACAAATAAAGCCAACAGACCTAAATAAGCACACTATGACAGGAATAATGATTTATATCTAGCATGTATATAATGAAACTCTTTTTAAAGGGATAGTTCACCCAAAAATGAAAATTTTGTTAATTACCCTCATGTCGTTCCAAACCTGTAAGACCTTCATTCATCTTCGGAACACATTAAGATATTTTGCTGAAATCTGAGAGCTTTCTGACCCTGCATAGACAGCAACGCAACTGACACGTTCAAGGCCCAGTAAGGACATTGTTAAAATAGTCCATGTGACATCAGTGGTTCCACCTTTATTTTATGAAGCTACGAGAATACTTGTCCTTACTAGCTTTCTGGGCCTTGAACGTGTCAGTTGTGTTGCTGTCTATGCAGGGTCAGAAAGTTGTCGGATTTCATAGAAAATATCTTCATTTGTGTTTCAAAGATGAACAAAGGTCTTGGAACGACATGAGGGCGAGTAAATAATAACAGAATTTTCATTTTTGAGTGAACTAACCCTTTAAAGCATCATTAATAGTTTTGCGTGTGTGCGACGTAAACCACCACAGATGGTGTGTGCATGACAAAGGCACTAGTGCATCAGAAAATGCCCATTTATGGCATTTCTATATTCACTTAAATTTACATTTGGACAGGAATGTGTAGATTAGATTACATATAAGGTAATTATGTAACCACAACATGCCTAACCATGGGACCTCATCACTGAAAAATCAAACTTAAGCAAATAAATCAGAAAGTTAATTAAAGCTTATTTTCAAAACAGAACAAGCGACTTGAGAGTTGAAACAAGTGACAGAGCAATAAAAAGTGAAAGAAGAAAAACAGAGAAAAAAAGAAGAGAAAGAGGAACGCCATACGGGTGCGAGGGTGGAAAGCAGAAGACACAAATGAGTGAGAGAGAGAAAACCCCGTCACCACGGTAACTGTGTGCGAGCATACTTGTCGTTGACGAAGCTGTACATGAGGAGTCGTTCCTCAATAAATTTCTTCCATTCCGGTTTCTCATTCTGCAAGTCCCGGTAGTTGTCGTTGGACACAATGATCCCGTCTGAGTCGCAGGCCAGCTTGACGATAAAGCGGTCGTCGTAGCAAACCACTCGCCGGCCTTGGACTCTGCGAGACGGCGTGAAGACGAGGATCTTTTCCTTCTCTAATTTCCGTAGGATCTCCTGATCTGAGGATGAGGGTGACATCACACATCATCACTTCCTGTGACCTCATGCACAGACATACGCAAACTCGTATAAACATCACAGCACAGATGGACCATCTCGCTGGACACATGGTGGCTCCTCAGAGAAGTTCATACAGGCAAATAAAAACGGCACACGCTGAAAGGATCCACTGTATCTAACGACGTACAGTAATGGTAAAGAGTCTAACCTATTTTAGGCCTGAAAATCAACAGAACATTCTGGGATTTTAAACATTTTTAAATAAAGAAACATGACAGATCATGTGAACTTTGTAAAACAAAGAAATCATTTTTGTTTGTCTCGACTGAAGCACAAGATGCTGTTTGGATCATCCTCAAATCACGCTTGACAACATGATTCATCAGGTTTTACACAAACTTGTGGATTCATGCAGCTTGAAAGCTGCTTTAATTAAAGCAGAAGAAGAATGAACAATATTAATAAATTCAGAAATTCATTTTCCATTCAACTTCTCACTTAAATTGATATAAAAAATTAGCCATAGAAGCATTTTAACTGGCAGTCTCAGATTTTTAGACTAACTGGATATACACAGACACACACTCGCACTTCAGGGAAGCTTTAACTCGTCATACAGACGTCATTTTCTGCAGGTTTCCTTATTTTTTTGTGGTACCTTTGATTGGTGCATCAGGTCTTGACTGTTCTTTCCTCCATGCTGGGACGAAAACTGTGATGTCTTTGTGGCCCTTCTCCAGGAACCAATCAACAGCCAGTTGAATGCCCAGGCATGAGAACACCTCTTTGTTTCCATGGCTACAAAATAATATTACCAACATCAAATTACACACATGCACACACACACACACACACACACACATACACGCTCAGTTCTCTCACTGATTGGACATTTCTCAATACTAAGAGCATTTCAAAACAGGAACATCAAGATTATTTCACCAGAAAAACTTCCTGCAACAACGTAAATTCCAGAAGTAAACAACAATAGTGAGAATCTGATGACTCTCTAGTTCACAGTTCCCTTAGGTTGTGACTAATTCTTTCATCAACATGTTATCAGTCCAGAGCCTTTAAGTCAACATGTAATCAAATCTGACCAGGGATGCAAAATATATCAGTACCAAATTGGTTAATAGACAACATGATTCTGTAATGTATTGGTATCAGTCGATGCTCACATAAAGAGAAACTCTAAAAGACTAATAATTTAACCTTGTTAAATCAAAAAGGAGCATCCACTATACATTATAATGTTTTAATGCCTAAATTCACTTTTAGCATTTAAAATAATGTACTTACCCCCATGTCATCCAAGATGTTCATGACTTTCTTGTTTCAGTCGAAAAGAAATAAAGGTTTTTGAGGAAAACATTTCAGGATTTTTCTACATATAGTGGACTGCAATGGGAGTCAACGGGTTTAAGGTCCAAATTGCAGTTCCATTGCAGCTTCAAAGGACTCTACGTGATCCCAGCTGAGGAATAAGGGTCTTATCTAGCAAAATGATAGGTCATTTTCTAAAAAAATTAACAATTGGTATACTTTTTAGCCACAAATGCTTGTCTTGCACTAGCTCTGCTATGTGTGTCCATGACTTCACGTATTATGTAACCACATTGGAAAGGTCACACGTGGTTAGTTCTTCGTCTGTGTACCTCAGTTCAAAAAGGTAGGGTAGGGTGAAAAACTCTATCATTTTCTCCTCCAACTTCAAAATCGTCCAACATTGTTGTTTTACTTTGTTACGTTGTTTTTTTTGCATGTTCGCTTTGTAAACACTGGGTCGGTCCTTCTACCTATGCCATACGTGACTTTTCCAATGTGACTACGTAATGCGTGAGGTCGCGCTAGTGCAAGATGAGCATTTTTGGTTAAAAAGTATATACATTTTTATTTTTTGTAGAAAATGACAGATAATTTCATTAGATAAGACTTTTATTCCTCGGCTGGGATCGTGTAGAGCCCTTTGAAGCTGCACTGAAACCTTCAACTGCAATTTGGACCTTCAACCCGTTGATCCCCATTGAAGTCCATTAAATGGAGAAAAATCCTGAAATGTTTTCCTCAAAAACCTGAATTTCTTTCTGACTTAAAGAAAGACATGAACATCTTGGATGACATGGGGGTGAGTAAATTATTATGAAATTATCCTTTAAATTCACCCTTTTACTTTCTAAATAAAACTTTACTTCCTGGTCTTCTTGTGCACTTTTCAGTAGATTTGTTTTTTTTAATATATCAAACTATGAATCGTAATTCATAAAGTTTCTCATATTATTTCTAATAAACAATACATTTCTCTGCCTCTAAAACGACTTGCTGTAACTCTAAAATTCTTCTCTTCAACCACAATCCAAACAACCCAAAATTGATCAAAACAAGTTCCACCTGACATTTTTAGCTTGAAATATATTGGATTATAGTGTAAAATGGGTTGCAAACAGCATCTCAAGTTACTTTGAGTGTTTGGCTAAACGTGTATGTAGGCCTCGTCAGCAATTACAGAAATTGAATGTTTTTAAACAACATGTGACCCTGGACCACAAAACCAGTCATAAGTAGCACAGGTATATTTGTAGCAATTGCCAACAACGCACTGTATGGCTCAAAATGATAAATTTTTCCTTTATGCAAAAAAATTTTCCTTTATGTATTTTCCATAAAGATATTTTGTAAAATTCTTGCTGTAAATATATCAAAAACGTAATTTTTGATTAATAATATGCATTGCTAAGAACTTCATTTGGACAACTGCTTTTCTTGATTTTTTTGCACCCTCAGATTCCAGATTTTCAAATAGTTGCATCTCGACCAAATATTGTCCTATCCTAAAAAATCATACATCATGTAAAAATCTCAATTTTAAAAATTTACCCTTATGACTGGTTTGGTGGTCCAGGGTCACATATGTGGAAAGAGTTTGGTTCTCATTAGCGTTTACCTCATGGCAACATTGGATCCATCAATCACGATAGGTCTGAGGTTGTCATACGTATCTGATGGGTCTTCCTCCAGTGATGCCTCGGGGCTTACGGCTTCTTTGGCTCCCACCGACCGTGGCATTAAACCAGCAGTGCCCGCTGCTGTCTGACTCTCTGGATCTCCTTTATTCCCCAGTCGCACTAGCTCGGCCAACACGTCATTGATTAGTGCACTGGACCCCAGTTTACTCAACACAGACTCCACTTGCTCTCCCGAATAACCCAGTTTTAGAGCAAAGTCCATTTTGGTTTGGTAATCTCGATCGCTGGTTTGACGCAAGGACATTTGGGCGGAGGAGGCAGGCGGAGCGAGGGCTCTCTGGGAGGAGTCGGAGCGGGTGTCATCTGTGCGTAGCTCCTGTAAGGTGCTGCTCTGACTGAAGCTGGGACGGTCCAAACAGGATGAGCGACATAGCTGCCGGTGAGGTTTGGTTACTGTGAGCGGGTCCTGCCTTCTTCCGGTCCCTCCTTCTCCTGAGCTTGTTGCACTGATAGCACCTCCAGAACTTCCGCTCCGCGACCGTGCCTCTCCGTCGCTCTCAGAACTGCTCCCGTCTTCCCCAGCTTCTTCGTCCTCCTCCTCCTCTTCTTCTGGAGAGTCGTGGCCGGCGGCAGCGGGCAAGGGCTGGGGGTCGCGGCAGCCGCGATGCTCCATTTTCAGGCGCTGCAGCATAGCGCATGCAGCTGTTACCTGCGCATGACCTCCCTGAAGCTCCAGTGCATGGTCCCTCACCTGCACCACGGCGCAGCTTTCGTACTCAATAGCTGCACGTAGGGCATGCAGTCGCCGCTGCAGCCAAAGAGTCAAACGCTCACGGTGCTTATGCACAGGACTGATCAATGACACAATGTACTCCTGAGAGAAAGAGAAAAGATGGTGGACTGATCATTTCTTTGCACACAAAAAGTATTCTCGTCGCTTCATAACATTACGGTTGAACCACTGATGTCACATGGACTATTTTAACGATGTCCTAACTACCTTCTGGGCCTTTTGAACATAGTTGTACTGTTCCTGTCTATGCAGGGTGAGAAAGCTCTCTATTATTGATTATTTCATCAATAATATCTTAATCTGTGTTCTGAAGATGAATGAAGGTCTTACCGGTTTGGAACAACATGAGGGTGAGTAATTAATGACAGAATCGTCATTCTTGGGTGAACTATCCCTTTAAGAGTTCAAACACTCTGTACAGTGATTGTGACTCAAAGGATGCTGGAACACCTTGCTGTTCTCACACGTAACCGAACAGTACAGTTGGACCATTAACTTGGTATCTAATTGACAGCAACAAAAAGAGCAGAAATTACAACACAAGTCTGAAAATGCTCCTGATTTTCCAATAAACTGTAAAAGTTTTTTTTTCCCCATATAAACTATAAGACTACTGTAGTGCTGCACTTGTGACCACTCAGTTCACCAAGCAATCACTAGAGCTTGAAAAGACACAGTAAGGTCTAAACTACAGCATTTGAAATAGACTGAACATTACAGGAAACACAATCTACCCTCCCACATAGCAGACATGAGCTTTTTTTTTTTTTTTCTTCTTCAAACCATACATTTCACGTTTCATCTTAATGTGAATATCAGGAGATTTACAATTATATCAAGTGTTTTTGGCTAATTTGATAATATTAATGTTTAACAAATACACTACTTTTTAAACAATAGGGTCAGTATTTCATTTCTTTTCAAAATTAACATTTTTTTAAACAAATTGTTAATTCTGATTCAGCAAGGATGCATTAAACTGAAGATTTCCATTTTCAAAGAAAGCTATTCCATAAACATCCTGTTCATTAAAAAAAATAATAATAAATAAACACTGTGATAAGGTTTTGAGAACCAAATCCATACATATGAAACATTTCTTAAAGGAGAAGTTCACTTCCAGAACAAAAATTTACAGATAATTTACTCACCCCCTTGTCATCCAAGATGTTCATGTCTTTCTTTCTTCAGTCGTAAA
>JAHKKF010513380.1:0-16007 GCA_019740295.1 Labeo calbasu
TTCCTCTGTGAAACTGTATACGTGTATCTTTTCAGACGGATTTGGAGCACACACTAGGTGAGAGTGCTGCTTTAGGGGCCGCTGGAGTTGTGTTATGGGGCGAGCTGAGTTTTGCCAAGTCCAAGGTGAGTAGGCCTAACTTCATCCACCTTATTCTTCAAGGCAGAAGTAAGCCTATGGGTGAGACTTCCGGTTTATTAGCCGCTATAGGGAAATTATGAGAAGAATCACGTGCAGTAAACTGTAAAACTCTTTGCATTACAAACCAATGTGTTTATAATTAAGATAATACATCAGAAAATAAGTAAGACACCAATTTGCAGTATCAAGCAGCAAAACGAGCTGTTTTTGTACAGCTAAAAATAGCTGGATGCAGATGAGACCCGAAGCCACACCCATAAAATTTACAAATGGTGGATAGTCTTTATTTACCTTTGTGTGATAACCTAATGCTATCTATAAGTTCAAACGCTGTTGGTACACAAACTGAAAATGCATAATGTTCCATATTACACACATTGCTGCAGCTGTTATGTAACATGTTTCTGTCTTTCTCCAGGGGCAGTGCGCTCTCTTGCGTGATTACATCAGCTCAGTATTAGGAGAGTATATCACCGCCCTGCAGGCTGGTGTGATGAACTGCAGTAAGAAAATGTGTAATGCCGAGGGACGCTGTGCTCGACGGGACCCTCACTCAGGTTACATGATCCCCCTACATAATACCCATGAAGCTCTTGCTCTCAGTGACATGAGGTCAAAGTTCAAGTGCATCTGTTATGAAGGATGGAGCGGAGAACACTGTAAACAAAGAATTTCCTAAGTACAGATGTGCTATTTCTCCTTCTATTATAAAACCACACAATAAATTATAGTGATTTTAATTCATCCAATAACAATAAAAGCAATTGCATCTTAAAGTCATTGTGAAACTCTGTTTGCAACCCATTTTATTTCTGTAATGTAACATTGCGGAGGTGAAGAGAATATTCCATAATTTAAAAATGTTCAGAAGAGACAGTCAGATTTGAACCTGAGTTTACTAAAACAATCACTAAAGAGCTATTTAGCTATTATTTTTTTGACGAAACATTACAAAGACATTTAAATTTGGAATAAACTTTTACAATAAAACCAGGACCCCACAAAATGTAAGAACATTTTCATTTACATAATTTTTTTTTCTTGCTTTAAAATTCCTTTTTTTCCTTATTAAACAGAATATTATGGTCTAAATAATTATTTACAGTCGTTCTGCAATCACTTACAATAGTGAATGTTCTTGCTCATTTAAAACATCCTTCATCAAGCATGTTTTATATCACAATTTAATGTTTGTTGGAGTGATAACATTGAATTAAAATATAATAACAGATATGATTATTCACATTCTTTCCATATTTCTTAGTGTTGTTTTGTATTATCATTTGCTGTAGTGAAACTAATATAGCAAGTTGCCAGCTAGCGTGTGACCATATGAGTGTACAAAACAAAACTGGTGAAAAGTCATTATTGTCCAATTACACCGCACAAAAATCAGCAGGCTCAGTGAATGTTTTTAGCAAGATAATAGATTCCACTTAAGTAATAGAAGTCTTTAAGACAAAAATCACACATGTTGATGTGAAGTAATCGGTGCTCTTCTCTCAGTGTTGTCACAGTGTGGGTTTGTGTTGAATGATTTGCTGTTATGGTCGCTGCTCTGTGAGGTTAATGTGCAGCTTTTGCAGCTCTTGTAAGAATTGGGAGATTTCTTCAGCTGTTTCCTGTTTCTGTTTCACCATCTCCAAAAGTGTGTGGAGAGCATTGCTCTGCTGGACTGGAGAGTTGATAACAGAAAACACGTCATTTCATAAAACAACAATTCAACATTCCGTCAAACAAATGTTCTGGAATCATTATGTTCAGTTTAGCTTTAAAACATTAATTTCATAATTTCAGCTTTGACAAACAGATTTCCTCACCTAAGAAACTGAAGATAAGAATGAGAATAAGGAGGAACGCAATAATGGCTGCACATGATAAAAAATAGTGCCGCCTAGTGGAAGTGCATATGTCATTCAGTCTGCTCACACAGGGCCTTCTCACTGGTTGACCTGTTTGATAGACAACAATTCGATCTTGCGTCGGAAGGTTCCCGTTGGAGGAAGGAGGCGGTGGACGGGGTGGCTGAACACCTGCCAGTGAGAGGTGGGTTTGAGCTCTATAGAAAGCAATAAGGATTTTAAAGTCATACGTGCACTCTCTGACATGATGAAATACCTTTGCTGTGCTGTTCAGTGTGTGTGCGGTGCAGGTCATTGATGGAGTCGACGGAATGGAGCTCAATCTCTGTCAGGTCTCGCTCGCTGACACGAACAAACGCTGGAGGAGGAGAAGGAGTGGACTTCATGATCACTCCCACCACTGATAAACAGACAGAGAAGGCAAATCTGATTCAAAAATATTCAGAAATCAATGTTAACTCCTCCTCACATTGTTTTTAACCTGCATAGCTCTCTGTCTTTCATGGAATAGGCTACAAAGGAAGAAATTTTGCACTAGTCTCACTTTTTATATGATAACTTCATGTTAGAAACAGACTGAAATTTAAGTCACACAGTAACTCTAATTTCATGGGATGGAGCAAGGAAAACGGTCTTTAGATTTTCACATATAGCATTTTGATTAAGAAAGGAAGTTAGTTTTTATATAAAATGAGGGTGAATGAATGACTGAGTGAAATATTTCTCCTAAAAAAAAAAACTAATACTAATCGGTCAGATTGGGAAAAACATTGGAAGTACTATAGACTGCCAAAAGTTATAACAAATAAAGGAGAAGAGTGTAAAAAACTGTCTGAGGAACAAAAGGCAAACTGAACCAGGATTTCCACGGCAAGAATCTTGACAACATTCATGTTTGTTCTCAGAATTTCCGAGCAGGTATGTGAAATGTTAGGCTAATACCTTAATTAATACCACTCGTACATATATTTACCACCCACTAAATTTAGTTTGTCAAAAAATTGTGCCCTTTTCTGCTTACTAAGTCCTTCTCTATATGATTTAGCAGCTTCCACATGTTTTTTCAATGGTTTAGACAGCATAAATTAGCAGAACAACGTATTCAGAAGTACATTAACCTGCAATCCATGCTGTTGTTTACATCTGAGTATTGCCAGGATAGCCAGGTATCCGGGTAACTGACCAAATCATGATATAAGTGCAAACCCTCTATTCCCATCTCTTAATGACTGGAATGCTAAATTAAGGGCAAAGGCATAACACACATAGTTAAAGAACAAATTAATTGATGTTAAATTTGTTGCATATGCGTACGTGTGAGCCTATATTGCTGTTGCATTTGAACAGCTATATTTAGCTATATTAACATTTTGCCAACTTTAATGCATGACTGAAAACCAGTTTAAGTGTGGAAGCATCCGTAATGTTAAATGTTCAGTGTCTGATATTGAATAAACATGAACATTTGTTCTTATACTGCTCACAATACCACAAAAAACTATTTTCAGCCCTGTATATATTTAAGAGTAAACAGTGCACTTCATGCATCATAAATCTCGTCCCATTAAAAAACAAAAACAATGTGACTAGTCTCAGATAAATTTTGGCTGATTAGACTGAACTGAAATAAGTAGCAGGTGATCTCATATGAACTGTTTGATGTCTATACTATGGTCCAATGACACACTAACTCAAAATTGCTAATTTCTTAGTGGTAAACTGACGCCTGTGTGCGTGTAGACTTACCCTCGGACTGTTTTCATCAAACGCTAATAAACGTCTGCTGGTCGTTGAGCTGTTGACAAACACTTAAGAAAAGGCAGAGAGTCCGCTGTGGTTTGAATGGTCTTCTCTTACGGTCTGAAACGGTCTGTGTTCGTCTCGTCCGCCTGGCACCTCAACCCCTAAACAGCTCAAAATCCCCAGACCCAAAATAGCTGCTGCCTCATGGACCAGAAGAACGGTTATTTATAGATTTGAGGCCAAACAATCATTCAGTTCCATGCTGACTTTGTGAGTATTTTGATAGAAGCATTACAACTTTGATATTGGAAGAAAATGGCTTAAAATGTAGCTTAATAGTAGGAATGTGTTTTTATATCAATTACTTAACTTGTCTTGGGGGTAATAAAAAATCTAGGGCATAAAAATTGTACTTTTTCTTACAAATTAAGCAAAATGGTGTTCTAGACTAGCCAGCGGTAGGAACCAAGAACAGGTTCTTATGATCATGTGTTACATCGATTCCCGAACGAATGACTCTTATGAGTCGGTTCCTTTTAATGGATCAAAACCATTGGGCACAGTGTGACCTAGTCACATAGGTTCTCGATTCTCGAACAAATGACTCTTATGACGAATCACTCCGAAAAAGTGTTACCACCCTGTTACTGTACATGTTTTAAAGATTCAAAAATTCACATTATGAGTTTTGTTGTGAGATTCACACACACACACACACACACACACACATATATATATATATATATATATATACTTTTTAGTTTGTTTATTAGTGCTATTTAATACAGGGGCCAAGCATTGGAAGATAAATTAAAAGGTCTNATATATATATATATATATATATATATACTTTTTAGTTTGTTTATTAGTGCTATTTAATACAGGGGCCAAGCATTGGAAGATAAATTAAAAGGTCTCCTGTAAACACACCTTTTATAAGAATTGTATTATGGGCTGTGTATGTCTTATGTTCTCTTTTCTGTTCAAATATTAAATCATTATTTGTAAAAAGACTAATTAATAAAAGTAAATAATAAAATTTGAATTTTATAGTTTTTATTTACTTAGTAGCATGTTTCCCCCCTACAGTGACAATGTGATTAATATCTGCTTAAAACTAATACTTTAAAAATAATAATATGATTTTTTTCAGCAGCCATTACTCTAGTCTTCAGTGTCACTAATGATCCTTGAGAAATCATTGATTTGGTGCTTAAGTAATATTTCTTAATGTTTAAAACAGTTATTTTTCTGAAAACTGTGCTATGTTTTTTCAGGCCTTTTTGATTAATAGAAAGTTCAAAAGCATTTATTTGAAATAGAACTCTTTTGTATCATTATAATTGTCTTTACTGTGAATTTCAAGCATTCTTGCTGAATAAAAGCTGAATAATTTCTTTCAAAAAAAAAAAAAAAAAAATCTTACTAACTCCAAACCCTAAACAACTGTTTAGATTTTTTCTGTTTGTAAAAGGTTCATATTTTCACCAAAAAAGACCCAAAGTAACTCTAGTATCATTTGTTCCACATTTTTATCAGTTCATGTAAATTCCAAAACCAATAAAATTTAAAAATGTATTGTGAATAAGTAACTTTGGATAAAAGCCTCTGCCAACCCTGGTGAAAAAAAATCAGCATATGCTGGTAGGTATGTTTTGATGCTGGGATGCTGGTTAGGTAGGTTTAGATGCTGGTTTAAACTGATTCTTAGGCTTAGCTGGTCATATTGCTGGTCAAGGACCATCATAAACTAGCAAAGGACCATCTTAAACCAGCATCAAAACATACCTAACCAGCATGTGCTGTTTTTTTCACCAGGGAAATGCATAACTGGGAAATAATTTTTACCCAAGTATTTGTTCCTCGAAAGTACTAAGAGATTTATATTCCTCGCGAAACACATTATTTTTTTTGTGCTACGTGTCTAGAGGAAAATGTTTTATGCGCCCACGTTTATCGGAAGATTAATTTAAGTGGCTGTGTGGAATTGCTCAACAACACGTGTACGTGAGGAATTCCAACTACATTTCCCAGGATTCCCTGAATGTACGCTCCTTGTTTTTGCAGTGAAAGCATAATTACGCGAGTGAGAGTGGAGTCCAACCGAGCTGACAGGCTTTTGAACAACTTGGTGTGAAACTGAACGAAAGACAACATGCTTGCTCGGGCTTTTGCAAACAGACTCTGTAAGCGACTTTCAAGGGAAACCACGCGAACTGTCGGTCTGGGGGCAACAAGGCAGCAGGATAGGCAAGCTTCCACAGAGGTATGCACGGAGCTGGGATTATTAAAAACATCATAAGCTATGCAAACGTTAAACAACTTAAAATAAACCTACGTCTTTACAAAACCATGATAACAGACTAAAGATTGTTTCCTGCAAAGTTCGTGAAGTGAAAGTGTGCACTTGGTGCAGCGTAGTATAATGCATTGACTATAGAGATGACTTTGAATCTAATGCAGTTTTAGTGGTCTGTTATGGCTCAGGGTGTCGTTCATGCACGAGAAACACGGGCATCTGCTGTGCTGTCCGCTCGAGCTGCTGCGCTAATTAGGAGCACGAGAGCGTCCATCTGTACAGAGTCCTCGCGGCTTTGACTGTGTGTGAATCACTAAAACGCATAAGCTGCGGTCCGATTCATAGGGTCCCTACGCAGTGTTCACTGCTCCCTACACACTATTTGTAGAAGTTCACTTCACCTAGCAAAATGTGTTTATTGGGAACACCCTGTAACGTCATCAAACTCAGACAACACTCGAGTGGCGCATATTAAGAGTTTTTTGCATGTCCATGAGCATTTTAACCTGAAACATGAATCTGTAAGCGAAATTGTGTATTTTAACACAATTTCGGTTAAAATTAAGACTTGGCATTTCATGTAATCTCTCAGTATGATTTTATGAAAACTACATGCATAATAATGTCAGTAGTGATCAAATAATTAGACTGAATAACTGAAAGTCACTGAATTTTCTTGAATTTCTAAACACACCAGTCAGAGTATGTGAAATGTAATGTAATAAAGATAAAGCCTCAAACACACACACACACTCTCAGTGGATCAGATAATGTTCTAGTTTCTCATTCAGACTGCTTAGTTGACTTTGGACTGGTTTCGTAAACTGTAAATAGCTAATGTGGCCTAATGTGAGGTAAAAGTGGGCGGACTCATAGGTAGGAGGCAACTCTTAAAGGTCACATTGGCTTAAGCTGATTTAATAACACACAGGATCTTATTTATTGTGGAATCTAATCATGAAACCACCAATGATGCTAAACTATATAAGATACCATGTTTTACATTGTTTTAAAAAACAAATTTGTACTGTGCTGTGTTACTATTATTATTATTACTATTAACTACATTATTAATGGTATTTTATAGATATTAAAGGATTAGTTCACTCCTGAATTAAAATTTCCTGATAATTTACTCACCCCCATGTCATCAAGATGTTCATGTCTTTCTTTCTTCAGTCGAAAAGGAATTAAGGTTTTTTAGGAAAACATTCCAGGATTTTTTTTCCATATAGTGGACTATAATGGGGATCAAAGGGTTGAAGGCCCAAACTGCCGTTTCAATGCAGCTTCAAAGGGCTCTACATGATCACAGCTGAGGAATAAGGGTTATATCTAGCAATATGATCAGTCATTTTCTAAAAAATAATTTAAAATTTATGTACTTTTTAACCACAAATGCTCATCTTGCACTCACTCAACCTCACATATTACATCTGTGTACTCCGGTTAAAAAATGATAGGGTAGGGTAAAACACTCATCCAATCATCCGACATCCTTCTTTTACCTTTTTTATAAAGGGCGTTTGACTTTCTTTGCATGTTCACTTTGTAAACACTGGGTCAGTGCGTCCACCTACGTCACGTGTGACCTTTCCAATGTAATTACATAAGTGAAATCATGGATGGGGATCTAGTGCAAGATGATGGTGGTTAAAAATTATATACATTTTTATTATTAATTTTTTTTTTTAAGAAGATAATCGATTGTTTCACTATATGAGACCCTTATTCTTTGGCTGGGATCATGTAGAATCCTTTGAAGCTGGATTAAAACTGCAATGTGGGCCTTCAACCCGCTGATCCCCATTGAAGTCCGCTATATGGAGAAAAATCTTGGAATGTTTTCCTCAGAAAACTTCATTTCTTTTTGATTGAAGAAAGACATGAACATTTTGGATGACATGGGGGTGAGTAAATTATCCGGAAATTTTAATTCTGGAGTGAACTAATCCTTTAACTTTATCCAACAGGTTTTATTTGCATTGATATTTCTCTGTGTCTAGGTGGCCCTCAAGAAGACCCCGCTATATGAGTTCCACAGGGCTCAGGGTGGTAAGATGGTGGAGTTTGCGGGATGGAGTATGCCTGTGCAGTACAAAGACAGTCACATTAACTCACACATGCACACACGCCAGCACTGCTCCATCTTCGACGTCAGTCACATGTTGCAGGTCAGTGTGTAGACATTTATTGTACTGTATGTAAACCAATTCGTATGGATTGTTTTGACCCAATACATGTTTTAAAAATGTAAAAAAGTAAACCGTAAGCCTAAAGTGCTACATTTGACATAAAATATTGACTTTTCATTAATATTTTCTGTTTTCTCCACATAGACTAAAGTGTATGGTAGAGACAGAGTGAAGTTCATAGAGTCTCTGATTGTTGGAGACATCGCTGAACTAAAAGACAATCAGGTAAGACGCACACAAAATTAACAACTGTCAACTTCAGTTAAAAAAATGCTTTAGTTATCCAAAATAATCTTTTTTTTTATTTTTTATTCTAGGGCACTCTATCCCTCTTCACAAACACTAAAGGAGGAATCATGGATGATCTGATTGTGACCAAGACAGATCAGGGTTACCTGTATGTTGTCTCCAATGCTGGCTGTGCAGACAAAGACTCTGCTCATATGCAGGCCAGTAACATTTTAAATATATTAATTTACTTGATTCTGATTGGCTGATCATGGCATTCAAATAGTTTTGCATGATGACTGTGAAAATGTCATTTGGATGATGCAAAGATTTTATTAACCTCCATATCACCACAAGGTGGCGTCATTTATTCCAGTTGTATTGCCTGAGAATCTGATTCTTTAAAGCAGTCAGTCTGTTTATAATATTTATCTGTACATATTTCTATGATTACACATGCGTTTGCTCAAATTTATGTGTGTTTGTTTGTAGGCCAGACTGCAGGAGTTTAAAGCTGCAGGTCATGATGTAGGTTTGGAGTTCATGGAAGAAAGTCTCATTGCGCTGCAGGGTAAGTATTGGTCAGTGGTATACTTGCATGGTAGTGCTGCCCACATTGCTGCTATATATTTTTAGAATGCATTGTTGTGTGTGTGTTATTTAAATGCATTATGTACATTTTTGGGGCATTCAATTTTGGCATTGATTATGTGTTTATTCATGTGTATGCAGGCCCATCAATGGCACAGGTTCTGCAGAAAGGTGTGGGTGATGACCTCAGGAAGTTGACCTTTATGACCAGTGTTTTGACCCCAGTTTTTGGCATCCAGGGCTGCAGAGTCACACGCTGTGGATATACAGGGGAGGATGGAGTTGAGGTGTGTGATATCCATCTGACTATATCCTAACTATACTGAAATTATTTGCTGTTGTTCAAAAGTTTGAGGTTTTTAAATAAAAAATAGGGCTGTCAAACGATTAAACGATTAACAAAATAAAAGTTTGAGTTTGCCTAATATATGTGTGTGTAGTGTGTTATTATTATTATTATTATTATTATTATTATTATTATGTATATATAAATACAAACACATTCATGTATATATTTAAGAAATATTTACAAGTATATGTATTTATTATATTTTTTATATCATTTCTATTATATATAAATACAAATATTTTGTATATAACATATTTCTCTTAAATTGATACATTAATTTGTGTGTATTTATATATACATAATAATTACACACACTACACACACATTTATTAGGCAAACTCAAACTTTTATTTTGTATGCGATTAATCACGATTCATCGTTTGACAGCCCTAAAAAAAAATACTTTTATTTAAAGGAGAAGTCCACTTCCAAAACAAAAATTTACAGATAATTTACTCACCCCCTTGTCATCCAATATGTTCATGTCTTTCTTTCTTGAGTTAAAAAGAAATTATGTTTCTTGAGGAAAACATTTCAGGTATTTTCTCCATATATACTTCAATGGTGCCCCCAAGTTCGAACTTCCAAAATGTAGTTTAAATGCAGGTTCAAATGGCTCTAAACGATGCCAGCTGGGGAAGAAGGGTCATTTTTGAAACAAATTGACAATTTATATACTTTTTTACCTCAGATGCTCGTCTTGTCTCGTCTCGTCTCTGTGATGCGCATGGGTAGTCTGTGTAATCCGGGTCAATATACTTAGGGTATGTCGAAAAACTCCCGTCTCATTTTCTTCTTCAACGTCAAAATCGTCCTACATCGCTGTTTTACCATTTTTTTTTTTTTGTAAAGGGCGTTTGATGATCTTTATATGTTCACTTTGTAAACACTGGGTTGGTACTTCTGCAGTGATGTAGAACGATTTTGAAGTTGGGGAAGAAAACGAGAAGGGAGTTTTTTGACATACCCTAGCTGTATTGACCGCACTGAACCAGAAATGTTCATGCAGACTTAGACAAGACAAGTGTTTGAGGTTAAAAAGTATATAAATTGTCAATTTGTTTTGAAAATGACCAATCGTTTTGCTAGATAAGACCATTCTTCCTCAGCTGGGATCGTTTAGAGCCATTTGAAGCTGCATTTAATCTGCATTTTGGAAGTTCAAACTTGGGGGCACCATTGAAGTCCATTTATATAGAGATAATTCCTGTTTTTTTTTTTTTTTCTCAAGAAACAATTTCTTATTGACTGAAGAAAGAAAGACACGAACATCTTGGATGACAAGGGGGTGAGTAAATTATCTGTAAATTTTTGTTCTGGAAGTGGACTTCTCCTTTAACAAGGATGCACTCAATTTGTCAAAAGTGACAGCAAAGACCTTATAAAAGATTTCCATTTCAAATAAATGTTTCCACAAAAATATTAAGCATCTTAACAGTTTTCAACATTGATTATAAAAGTAAATGTTTCTTAAGCCTCAAATCGGAATATTAGAATGATTTCTGAAGGATCATGTGACACTAAAGACTGGAGTGATGACTGCTGAAAATTCAGCTTTGCCACCACAGGAATAAATAGTGTAATAATAGTTCACAATATTACTGTATTTTGATCAAATAAATGGTTTGTGAGCATAAGAGACTTCTTTTTTTAAAAAAAATGACAAATATTACAGACTCCAAACTTTTGTGTCTCATTAGAGGCACAAATCTCATATGGATGAGTCTATTATCTAATAATGAAATTAACTAAACTAGCTCGTCTTAAACACTTTCTTTTCACTTCCTTTTAGGGGTTTGTTTGTTTGTCTTGGCATGTCTGTAAAGTTTATGTTTCTTGTATTTACCTATGATTTATTTAGATCTCAGTACCAAGTAAAGACGTTGTCTCACTGACTGAAAAGTTGTTAGCCGATAGTGAGGTGAAACTCGCTGGTCTCGGTGCCAGAGACAGTCTCAGGCTGGAGGCGGGACTTTGTCTCTACGGCAATGACATTGATGAGACCACCACACCCGTGGAAGCAAGTCTTGTTTGGACTATAGGTGCGTCAGGACTTTTGTCACTTTCCATGCATGTATATTGAATGCTGACGTTTTTTTTGTGTGTGTGAAGGTAAGCGCCGTCGACAAACACGAGATTTCCCCGGTGCTGACATCATTGTTCCACAAATAAAGGCAAAGACTCAGAGAAAGAGAGTAGGACTGCTCTCCACTGGACCACCTGTTAGACAACACACTCCCATCCTGTCATCTGATGGCAGGGTTATAGGTAACAAACGTATTTGTGTTGAATGAGTGGTTATTCACTTTCATGTCATTTCAAATTCTGACCCCCCTTTTCATTTTAGGTGAGGTCACTAGTGGATGCCCCTCCCCCTGCCTCAAACAAAATGTTGCCATGGGCTATGTGGAAGCTGGTCTCAGTAAAGTGGGCACATCAATCCAGGTGGAAGTAAGGAAGAAAGCAGTGCCAGCAGTGGTCAGCAAGATGCCATTTGTGCCCACCAAGTACTACATGGGCCAGTAGAAGTAGTAGTCATTAAACCGTCTGTGTTTACGAGAGGGTCTGTCGTAGATCTGTCTGGTAGTATTTAGCAGTGGAGGCCACTTCATTGCCACTGGAATGGAGACCAACATTAGATGTCAACATTAAGCATTCCATAATACAAACACAAATGCAAACTTTAAACAAAATCTACTTCCATTTAAATTACATTCCAGGACATTCTGTAATAATTGCACAACATTTTGGCCACTTTACTAGAAATTCAAATCAAATGGAACTTTAGGATGTGGGAAACAACCATTTGCTGTTTCTTTCTGTGTGTGTGTTTAACATAGAGCACTTAAATGCTAGTTTGTGTGGGAAGGTGACATCTGTTTTAAAGACTACTGACTAAAATTCCTTTAACTTTGCCACACATCTGGTTCGTTTTTATGCCAGCGTACTGTTGTACAAATAATTAACAAAGGTAATCTGAATGAGATTAACTATATTAGAAAAGTGCCTAATTTCTCAGGAGAGTATGTTGTCATGCTGTAGTATTATTAATGTCATTAACTTTAGACCACATCACTGTGACGTCTTTCTGTTTGAAAGAACATTTCCATTTTGTTTCTTTTTGGGATGATTAAATTAAATTTATTCTATAAAATTTTATATAACTTTTACTTGATTGGTTGTTCCCCAATATCGACAATTTGGTATGGTTCGTGTTTGTACTGTGGGCTGTGATTTTAAATAAAGTCTTTAACTTAAGTGAGTTTGGTTGTTGTTAATAAGCGTCACGGTTTGCGTGTTACGTTTTATGATAGTAAGAATAGTGGTTTAGTTAATAAATAGTTAGTACAGTAAGTATTGTTTTTGTGAATAATTAACTTGTTAAAGAGTGAATGGGTTTTATGACCTGTGTTGGTAAACCTGACGGCCACGTGTACCACCGTCTCACTCAGTGAGAATTACTATCAACATAAAATCATAAAAGTCACGATATACTGTCACTTCTGTTTAACGTCCGTATTGTTTTCATACAGAAAAGTTTATAAGGCTCTTAACTTTTTTTTTGCGAACGGTGCAATCCAAACATTTCTGAATTGCTGGTCGTTGTGGGAATTGTAGTTCTCAATTTTACGTCACTCGCAAAGGCCCTCCGTCAGAATCATACAGTGAACTACATTACCCATAGTTCTCTACTGCCGTGTGAGTCGTAGAGGAGGAGCGTGCCGGGTGTGCAAGCCGTTACCGATGGGAAGATGGTGGAATCTGGAGCAGCAACGTGCACGATACTCCGTCCCAAACATTTCCAAAAACATTTACCATCTCAACCTGGCATTAGATATCGGTTACCTGGGGACAACCATAGATAATAAATACTAAAACTAAGACTGAATTTTAAGTATTTTGATTTTGGTGCGAGGCGCACCTTACATTGGTGGTGCCTAAAGCTTGGGGCCAAACTGTACAGATCACAGTATTTTGATACTCTAGGAAGGATTTTTCGGCTGGGATTGTTGATAAAGTCTTGACTGTTTACAGCTCCTTGTTCTCTGTAATCTGTCTTTTTTGGGCTTCGGTGTTTTGGAGCGGCTGTCAGAATGCCACGAAACAAAAAGGGGAAACGCGGTGGGAACAGTTCGAGTAAGGGTGAGTTGAACACCTCCTGCTGTCACAGACCATATAAATATGGTCACAGTACAAAATATCAGCAAGCATTATTTTTGTCTTTTTTATTTCCAACAACATATGTACTTGTATCATTGCAACTACTTTTTTTTGAAAAAGTTTTTTATTTGAAACTAGTGTTTAGTATTCTTAGTATTCTTTTTTCATTGTAACCTCACTAAATTATGACATAAAACAATAAAATAATGTAACATTTAAAACACAAATGCATGCCATGCTTGTTTGGTTGCCAAATTGACCAGCTGGAAACGGAGTTTTTTTTATTTTTATTTCTTTCTCTCTTTATTTCCTTTCCGATTTTAAGCAAGTAATTTTGTAATGATGAGGCATATTCTTTATAACCTATTGTGGTTTGTTTTCATGCATTAACGTCTTGCTGATGTGGCTGCAACCATTTCAGCACCATCTACAGTTAGCTTAATTTCAAGCGCTAGGCTTCTAAAAACTTGAATTGTGCATAAGCAAAATATTTAACAATGACTATTTTAGAAACTGTGTTTGCCCTTTACATCAGCAGTAAGGATAGAAGCAAAGTGATTGACTGTCAGGGTTATTCCGTCTGCAGCATGACAGGTGAAGCTCATGCCTGCTCGTGTATATTTAGCCCAAGTGTCACGAAGACGCGAAAACTGGGCCTTCCCGGACTACTCACTCGAGCTGTAAGATTAGATAAGTTATGGATTTAACTTTCAACTATTTGTGTCGATGCGAAGACTGGATTTCCGTTAAAAAAGTTTTTGATAAGTTCACGTGCAGCGTCAGCACGCATTCCTCTTGCATGTGTAAGTTACCGCCAGTCAAACCAGATCCCGGGCTTGATAATACTCGCGTGGCGTCATCCGGTAAATGCAGGCATGGCAAAAAACGCGTCTCTTTTGTGACAGGGACTTACTGTGGCGAGTACTGAAAAGTAAAAAAAAAAAAAACAAAAAACATTTTAAATCAGCCTACGATGGCTTGCTAGTCTTAACTGGTTTCAGGTAGGTTAGCAGCTGACAGCTGCTATAAGATTGTTGTTTGTAGCTAGCGTGTGGACTTTGTGAATTCTCATTCTGACCAGTTGAAAAATGGACTGGTCCTAACTAGGGTTGTAACGATGTCATGTATCGCGATATGAAGTCCACGATACGATATTTATTTAGTACATTTTAAAGTTAAATTCTTCTATCTGATGCACATTAAAAATGTAAAATTAAGAGCTCTAACCCATGCTCCTAAGAACAAAAGTCAGTGAATTAACTTGTACCTGAACTTTAAAGGGGACTCCATCCTCTTTTTAGTTGTGAAATACTGTCTGTCTAAATTACGTTCACAATGTTTTTTTAGAAGCTTAATAATAATTTATTATTATTAATATCCTATAACAGTAATAGCCATATAACGTAAAACAATTGCACTGTAAAATAAATGAAAATTAATATTTTAAAGGTGTATTATTTTTGCTTTACACTACAGCAGGGAAATTACAATACTTCTTTCCTAATTTCTACACTTGAAAGAGAGATTTTGAATTTGGACTATAGTAACATTTAAATCACTAAGCTGTCAGCAGTTCATACTGCACTTTTAAGCTTTTATTTTGATGGAAACGGAAGTAGAGCTTTCATTTTGAAGGAAAACCTTGGTTTACAAAAATGCCTGTCAATTCAAATCTAGTGAAATGCTGTAATGATCTGTGGTGAAAATAAAGCATAACTGGTGGGTGTTGCATTCCCAAAGTGGACTAAGAGTTCACTGTGTTCACTGTAAACTGAGCCGTTCTGAGGTGCGGAAAACACTGGATCACGAGCTAATCGCCCGAACAAAGTGCGTGCTTCACTTTGTAATGCGCAGCAAAAACAGACTTGATGAAGGGAATAAGCCATATTGTGCTTACGGTTTTAGTTTGACAGATTCTGTGTTAAAACATAATGGCCCCAAACACAACTTTAAAAACCTTTTATGCTGGAATATTTTAAAAATCGACACTTTTTTGCCCAGAAGAACTGTATCGTTTCATATCGTCATGTGACCACGATAATATTGAGACAGTTTTGCTATCATGATACCACGGTGTTGATAATATTGTTACATCCGTAGTAGGGATGCAACAATACACTTAGTTAGGGCTGGGCGATATGGGCAAAAAAATGATCACAATTATTTTTTTTCATATCAGTCGATACCGATAATTATTACGATAAATGTCAAATCTTTATTTCTTTCAAGTTTAAAGTCAGATTTTTGCTCCAAAGTGAAAGTTGTAGAAATCAGGCCATTAATTTTGGCACATTTGATAGTAGCTGGAGGAGGTAAATTTTTGTTCATTATCAGTCAGTAACATCTGTAAAAAAATTGTAGCAATCTCAGTTTTATATGGTTAAATTTATTCTGACCCAGAATATACATACATACATATATACATATACATATATATA
>JAHKKF010513384.1:0-14073 GCA_019740295.1 Labeo calbasu
TTACATAATATATGTATAATTTTTTATTGACTGGATTGTATTTTAGTGTATAGACATTGGCAGAATATATATTTATGTATCTATCGTTGTATGTTGTTTTTTTTTATCATATTGGAATTGCTGTCATTTTTTTAAAAGCAACAAACTCATGCATTACTGTGAGTTTTGCTATAATTAACTCTTATTTTCACATCTCTTATCATGGTAAAATCACTGTAACATTCAGCCTCTCAGTTTGAATATCACAGGGTAAAGATGAAAACATGATTAAAAAGTGCATATTTTGAATCTAAGATCTATTTAGATGACCTGTGTTCAAATAAAAATGTGTTATATTTTTGTTATGTTTTATATATTTTAAACAATTGTTTATAGTAAAAAAAATGAATTTTTATATTGTTATATTATATTTTTTTGGCAGAAATAATTATTTATTATTTATTTATATTATTTATTATATATTTAGAATATATTTATTATATATTCATTTATTTATTTATAAAAATCTATTTAGATGATCTGTGTTCAAAGAAAAAAAATACAGATTTTTGTTTCAATTATTTATTGTTTCTGCAATTATTTATTGTTTTTGACAGATCATGAAAAAAATCTATTTAGATGACCTGTGTTCAAAGAGAAAAAAAATTAGATTGTTGTATTTTATAATATTTGGCAGAAACAGTTGTTTGTTTCTGCATTTATTTATTTATTTATTTTGACAGATCATGAAAAAAATCTATTTAGATGATCTGTGTTCAAAGAAAAATGTTATATTTTATATATTTTAAACAATTGTTTATTGTTTCTGCAATTATTTATTTATTTTTAATTCATTAATTAATTTATTAATTTATTTTGTTTTGACAGATCTTGAAACAATCTATTTAGATGGCCTGTGTTCAAAGAAAAAAAAACCCTGAATTTTAAAGTTATATTTTCTGTTATTTGGCAGAAATAATTGCTCGTTGTTTCTGCATTTATTTATTTATTTTATTTTGGCAAATTGTGAAAAAATCTATTTAGATGACCTGTGTTAAAAAAAAATAATAATAATTTTTGTATTATGTTGTCAGTTATTTATTGTTTCTGCAATTATTTATTGTTTTTGACAGATCATGAAAAAAAAATCTATTTAGATGACCTTTGTTCAAAGAAAAAAATATTTTATATATTTTAAGGGTTAATTTCATATCCTTTTACCATGGTAGAGTCACAATGTAATTAAACCTCTCGCGGCAAAGACTTCAAAGGTATTATATTTGAATATTTATATTTAATCTCATACGGATCCAAACCAAGCTATAAAGTCACTCACTGCTGACGTCCACAGTACTTTTATGTTTGTCAGCACCACTTCACATCCTGTTCATATTCGTTCACAATAAGGTTATTAAGCAGTGCATAGGATAGCTTCAGACCCTGATTAAAGTGTCTTGCCAGGTGCGCCTTGCCACCTCAAACCTCTACAGAGATGTTAGAGCGAGCACAGCTCCCCCTAGCTGATGGTCAGTGGGTCAGTGGATGTGTAGTCTTGATCACTGAAGCTTGTTGGAAATCAAATGGTGTGTGATAAAGCGTATGTGCACAATCAGAGGGCAGGTCAAACATGCTCGCTCCATGTATAATCCTCTCTTTATATCCACCTTTCCCTTCAGGCCAGCATCCTTTCAATTCACAAGCACTAATGCAGAGCCCATCGTGGGCGGCTTAGTGTTCAGTTACCAGACTTAATCAGGACTTATGAAGAGCAGCGTGTCTGCATGGAGATTGTTAGAGAGGGCCGTGTGAGCAGAACTGATCCCAGAGCGATGTGGCCGCTCTCTGAGCAGCAGCTGGCAGGGACTGGCGCATCTCATTCTGTCTCTCTATGGTCTCTCATTACTCTTTTGTAATGACTGGAGCTGAAGGTTGCAATCTCAATTTGTGCCGTCTGTTTGTGAAGCAGACAGTTGGCCATCATCTTAACGTTTGACCTTAGAGAGGCGACGTGGCTTGGTCTTGCCAATCTAATATTGTTTCACTAAAAGGAGTAGGTCATCCAAAACGAAAATTCTGTCATCAGTTACTCACCCTCATAACGTTCCAAACCTAATTGGCTTTATTGAGAAATTGAGATTTATACATCATCTGAAAGCTATAAATAAGTTTTCTATTGATGTATGGTTTGTTAGGATAGGACAATATTTGATTAAGATACAACTATTTGAAAATCTGGAATCTGAGGGTGCAAAAAAATCAAAATATTGATAAAATCACCTTTAAATTTGTCCAAATGAAGTTCTTAGCAATGCATGTTACTAATCAGAAATTGAGTTTTGATAAATTTATGGTAGAAATTTATAGGGATGCATGATATTGGATTTTTGCCGATATTTTTCGTCTCATTTTGGCCGATACCGATATGTATCCTTTTGTTTGGAAACAATACCAAGCATACATGGCATACACCACTTACTGTGTTATATACCGTCTAACAAATTACAGAAGGTTTAGCAAACACTGAGGAATCAAATAAATAAAAAAATTAAAAGAAAGCCTCCATAAAGTGAAGCAAATGGCAAAGATAACAAGTGCTTGCATGTTTTTTTGCACACGAATACCAACATGTTCATCATCTCTGGTTTAAGAAGCAGTCTTTTACTTGAACACCAAATCCTGGGTCCGCCGTCGTTTCCTCAATATTCGCTTCATTTTGCACTTTCGCGCTCCTGCTGAAGCAGCAAATACAAACCAGGATCTATACACGCAGCGCTCACACCAATAGCACCTTTTCGCGTGATCGACATGGAAAGTAATAGAAATTTAGTCACTAATTCATGTTTAATGATAATTTCCCCAAATAGGCTAATTGTTTCATATGCTGCACTCCGCTTTGACAGGGCTGCGGGACACTAACAGGACATAATTCATGACTACAACTTATTAATTTGTTCCTACGATTTATTCATTTATTAATTTGTAAAATAAGGGAACGAATTAATAATTCGTATGAATGAATTCTTAATTCGCTGCCACGAAATGTTTTATTTCCCACCCGCATGTTTACCACAGTAAGAGATACGAAAAGACATGGATTAAAAGTGAATAAAATAAAATGAAGAAAATAAACCTGCGAAATTAAAGGGTGAGATGGTGAGGATTTGGGAGAAGAAACTATAAATATTATTTATAGTTCGTGGAAATTTGTGACCTACCGGTAAAACAGACATAGCCGCATATTGCTTTAAATTTATTGGCTTGAACGGCATGAATCCAAAATCATGGTCGCTATGTATAACATTTGCCTGCTAACCAATTATTTATTTTATAAAGAAGGCTTTGTACCTCATTTGTGTCATAATATTCACGTAAAAATGTTTGTATGAGCAACAGTGTGTTCTGCCTTAGCGCCGCAGGTGAAAGAGGTTCACTGGCCCCGCGCCGTAAATACTTTTGGAATCAGTTTATTTTAAATGCCGATCATGTCAATTGCAAACATTGCAATTGTGTTTCAAAATACAACAACGAGCACCGTGAAAGCATTTAAAAAGGCGCATTTAACGGTCTAGTGACTGGTATGAAACTACCAACAGTAAAATGATCCCAAACGGAACAGCGGCGCGCTCTCTTCATTTTTATCAAATGACCATGTTTAAATCTATTTGTTTTACAGTCATGCTACTAGCCTTTTTTAGACAAAAAATAAATAAATAAATAAAAAAACATTAATTCAGGTGAGGAAGCTGCCATTTTGAGTGGCATTGCACATCTTGTCATGCCACTATATGCCACTACATGAGACGCATTTTGCAGCATTAAAGTTAACGATTTAATCGACAATAGATCATGGAAACGATCGGAAACTGACATCCCTACTTCTTACCGAACAGGCATTATAGGACCCAGGTGAGACTGCCACGTGCTATAATTGTTTTCTAGGTTATCACACACCGAAAGCCTCATTCTGTACGTCCATTCTCAGTTTAAATGCAGCGATCCAAAACAGTGAATGCAGTTACCATTCAGGTAAAACTTTACTTCATGAATGAGCCACACTGCTGACCTGATCTAATCGCTAGCACACCCTGAGCACAGTGAGTTAACATATTCCCCTTATCGGCAAGACATATCGGCATAATTTTCCATATCGGGCCGATGCCGATATTTACATTTAAAGCCATTATCGGCCGATTCCGATATCAGTCCGATAATATCGTGCATCCCTAGAAATTTACAAAATATCTTCACGGAACATGATCTTTACTTAATACCTTAATGAATTTTGACATAAAAGAAAAATCGATAATTTTGGACCCATACTATGTATTTTTGGCTATTGGTACAAATATACCCCTGCTAAAACTGCTTTTGTGGTTTAGGGTCACAAAACGCAAGTTCAGTAACCATGTCTGTCAAGCTTAAAAAATTTAGATGCAAATATTTGACCCTGGACCACAAAACCAGTCATAAGGGTACATTTTTTGAAATTGAGATTTGTACATCATCTGAAAGCTGAATAAATAAGCTTTCCATTGATGTATGGCTTTTTAGGATAGGACAATATTTGAAAATCTGGAATCTGAGGGTGCAAATCTAAATATTGAGAAAATCGCATTTAAAGTTGTCCAAATGAAGTTCTTAGTAATGCATATTACTAACCAAAAATGAAGTTTTTATATATTTACGGTAGGAAATTTACAAAATATCTTCATGGAACATGATCTTTACATAATATCCTAATGATTTTTGACATAAAAGAAAAATCAAGAATTTTGGACCCATACAGTGTATTGTTGGCTATTGCTACAAATATACCCATGCTACCATGACTGGTTTTGTGGTCCAGGGTCACATATTCATCAAAAGATTCTAATTTTGTGTTCCACTGAAAAGAGGTTAAGGTTAAGTAAATGACAGTTTTTAATTTTTAGGTGAACTTTTCTCATTACTGCTGATAGTTTTGCAGCATTTTTGAATGTGAGAATCCCATGACCTTTCAAATATGTGACAAAAACGTTTAAACACACTGGAGTGTAAGTGTTTCACCAGAGTGAAAGCGATGTGGTTTGTCTTCACAACATCAATCTGTTTGTTTGAATTGTAAAAGCAGAACTGTATATGCCACGTGATAGAGATCGTTTGAAACAAAGTTGAATTGCAAAGATACTGTTGCCTAACAATATAATCTCTTGAGTTTCCATGAAGTTGTTGTGCAGTTTCTGTTTCAAGTGTGCTATTCTGAACGTTGTTTAAAAAAAACACCTAAATTTTGTTCTGTAGTGAAACAGTTTTGCTTCAGATCATTAGCACATTTTCAGATGCAGTTTCTTTTCAGCTGGTAAAATAAATCTGTGAATTCACAAGTATTTTTTTGCGGTGTGACTAATTAATTTTAGAAGTATTCTGAGTACACCTCTGTTTAAAAAGTTTAGGGTCAGTAAGATGTAATTAGTATTTTTTAAAGGGGTCATCGGATGCAAACTTCACTTTTACATGTTGTTTGAACATTAATGTGTGTTGGTAGTGTATGTACACATCTGAGCAGAGCTCATTTGCATTTAAAGGAACAATCCCTCAGAATGGGATGATTTTTTCTGAGCTCGTTTTGACAAGGTAAAAAGAGTGTTGTTTTACACAAACATTGAGAATTTTTAACCAAAGTGTATTATAGACTTTTCATTAAGACCCTAAAGAATCATATCAACTTGTGGGAAATGGGCATCCGATGACCCCTTTAAAGAAATTAATACTTAGTAAGGGTACGTTAAAGGAATAGTTCACCCAGAAATGAAAATTGTCATTAACTAATCACCATCATGTCATTCTAAACCCGTACGATTTTTGTTCATCTTTGGAACACAAATTAAGATACTTTTAATGAAATCCAAAAGTTTTATGACCCTCCATAGACAGCAGCACAACTACCATGTTCAAGGCCCGTAAAGGTAGTAAGGACATCGTTAAAATAATTTTTTGAGCACAAAAGCTTCGTAAAATTACGGTCTCATAGACTATTTTAACAGTGTCCTTACTACATTGCGTTGCTGTCTGTGGAGGGTCAGAAAGCTCTCGGATTTTATCAAAAATATCTTAATTTGTGTTCTGAACGAAGGTCTTGGGGCTCTATGCTTACTTTTCTTTTTAGGAGCACTTTTGCTCCTAACTTTAAAAATTTAGGAGACAGGCAAAATTTTACCTTCTAATTAATAAACAAAAATTAGCCTTCTCATTACAAGGTGATATTTGACTCCTTAAAGTGAATTAAACTTTTCTAACTTTGTTAAATGTCATTATTTATGTCAAATTTTAAAAAATAAAAAATTTATGAACTTTTTATAATTTCTAATTAAAAAAAACATAATAATTTGTACTGCAAAGGTGACACAGAAGAACACAAAAGTGGCTTTTTCATATGTTTAATGAGGCTCAGAGGTGGCATGCATGCAATAAATTAAAAAATTCATGTTGAGATTTGTTTTAAATATAAATTTTGAATATAGAAATATTAAATTATTTAAATAATTGAAAAGATACTTTAAAAATGAAACAAACTGTCAGTAGGTGGCGGCAAGTCACTGATTTATTTACTGAATCATTCATTTGATTCGTTCAAATGGCTGATTCATTCAGGAATAAAACAAGTGTCGTTATTAATGGGAAATTGAATCATTGACTCACTTTCATTCATAAATGAAACGCCGCTGTGTTGTGACTTTGTTTCAAACTATTTTTGATGACGAAAATAGAGCAAAATCAGGCAATAGTGTTATAGTCAGACAATGTAAGTCACTTAATATTAACTTCTTGTTTATTTAACTGTTGTATTAAATCAATACCTCATTTACAAACTCCCTTAAAAGCTGTCACTCATCTTTCATCACGATCTCACGAAGTTCCATTATAATCAACGAAGCTCTTTTCACTGCACAATGAGTCTCTTATTTACACTCTCTCTGCACTTTGTTTATGAAAGGATTCGTGAGATATGTCTGTGACACATTACTCAACATTGCAAAAACATGTAGAAACCCCTCAGTTGGGGAGCTTCAAAATGCTCCTGGTGCTCCTAAATATTTTTTCATAGTCACAGTAGTTTTCAGTCGCAAATGCAACTGAAATGGCAGTAAAGACTTTCATACAGTTACTAAAAAATCTGTTTCAAATAAATGCTGTTGTTTGGAACTTTATATTCATCAAAGAATCCTGAAAGATGCATTATTTTTTTATACAAAAACAACCATTTAAATTATTAAAAACAATAAGAAATGTTTCTTTGGTACCAAATCAGCATATGATTTCTGAATGAACTGAAACTGGAAAAAAAGAACTGTAGTGAAGTCTCTAAAACCTTTAAAACATTATGTATTATGTTTATACAGGATTTTTAAAATGTATTTTTAAAATAATTTTTGGACTGCAGTGTTTGAATTTGCAGGATGCATTGTCAGCTGTCCAAATGCATTTTTTTTCTCGTCCTCATGCTGTGTTTTTCTGTTTACAGCCTCACAAAGGAGAGCATCATTGATGTGGAGGCCGTGGTGAAGAAGGTGGAGCAGAAGATCGAGAGCTGTTCCCAGCAGGATGTGGAGCTCCATGTGGAGAGGGTAGAGATCTGAGATTCATCTCTATTACTTGATTGAGAGAACATCTCTGAATGTTGTAAATATTGAAAGTTGAAACATTTCACAAAAGATATATATTTAGCCTTGCAAGAAGCCCGGTGGAATTTGTTTTGCCCTTAAATGTACTATAACCAATGAATAGTACCAAGAACCTATTTACAGGTACAATTCACCTGTAGTAACATGCTGTTAAATCGGTAATTCACACCAAAATGAATATGTGGCCATTATTTTCTAACCCTCATGTTGTTTTAAACCTGAATGAGTTTCATTCTCATGTAAAACACAAAAGGAGCGGTTTAGCAGAACGTTTACAGCTGATTTAGTTCATGCAGTGAAAGTGGAGGGAACCAGGGACGACTGCATTCACCATTCATTGTATGGAAAAGAGAAGCTTGTACATTCTGCTAAATGACTTCTGTTGTCTTGTATCTGATCGTAGCCTAAACTCTTGTTCCCTTTTCTGTGACTATCTCAGGTCTTTGTGATTAGCCAGTCTGAGGCCAGACTTCCCCTTCAGCTGGAAGATGCTGTCAGGCCAGAGGGAGAAGGAGACGAGGTGAGAAAGTGAAATGTTGTGGGTGATGAGATTTAAACAGAACACCAGTGGAAGCTAAAATGTTAAACGGATCCCTCAGTTTAGTGTTACGATAATCCACAGTGAAAGTTCTGTTAGACAAGATGAGTTGAGGGTGTTTTCTCTCTCTATTTTTGTTTTGTTTTTTTCTGTTAGGAATGAAATGCAAGCATACTGCACTGAACTACCCCAAAAATGAAAATTGTCATCATTTATTACTTTGCACAGTATACACAGTGCACACTACATAAATGACTATCGTGAACATGGCTTCTGTCTCTGCCTGTCTTTCTTGACGTCAGACAGCTAATGGTGGTGCAGTGTTTATGTAGTAAGACAAAACCAGCTGCAGTTGCTGTCCAGGTGTTCTCTGCAGGGATTCCACAACGTCAGTCAGACAGAGCATCTGCCGCCTCATTACGCTTGTGTCTTATCGGACGGTTTGAGGATGAGCAGCCTGTTGATCAGTCTTTAGCTCCTACAGGCTGTTTGAAGGAAACATAACTCTTAGTGCTCAGGGGCCTTGGGGCCTCTGCAAGAGAAACACCTTTATAATCTTGAAATATTTTTTTTTTAAATCTCTTACTATCACCAAGGCTGCTTTTATTCAACCAAACATACAAAAAACAGTAATGTGAAATATTACAACATTTTAAAACAAGTTTTCTTTTTTTAATACATTCTTCATTCTTTAATACATTCTTCATTCTCTTTAATACATTGTACATTCTTGCGATGACAACGCTGAATTTTCAGCAGCCATTGCTCAAGTCTTCAGTGTCACATGATCCTTCAGAAATCAGACTAATATGCTGATTTTG
Source organism: Labeo calbasu (assembly GCA_019740295.1). Classification (NCBI taxonomy): domain Eukaryota; kingdom Metazoa; phylum Chordata; class Actinopteri; order Cypriniformes; family Cyprinidae; genus Labeo; species Labeo calbasu. Next base: position 9,000 of record JAHKKF010513384.1, read on the forward strand.
GTGATTGGGTGAAACATTGATTATCATTGTTGAAAACAGTTCTGCCACTTAATGATTTTGTAAAAACTGATACATTTTTTTCAGTATTCTTTGATTAACAGAAAAAAAAGAGAAGTCTTACTGATGCCAAACTTTAAACTTTTGAACTGTGGTGTGGTTGTCTGCAGATTCACCAGGTTTCTAGGTTTAAACAAGCTTATGTCAATTTTTTTTTTTCACATACAAAAAGTAAAATACTGCATGAAGCAACTGGCAAAGTGAACATAGTTGGTGTTTGCCATACATTGTCGTCATGGTCAACATTTGCTTACCTTCATGTCATTCCAAACATATATGATTTTCTTGTGATGTTTCCAGTGATTGATTAATTTTTTTTTTTTTTTAAATCTTATAATTTATTTTCATTGTATGGAAAAGAGCAGTGTAATGCTCACAAGTATTAATTTTGTACAAAATTTAGTCAAAGAATTGACTGTGGTGTGTTAGAAGTTTTTGAATAGTAAGATTTTTAATGTTTTAAAGAAGTCTCTTCTGCTCACTAAGCCTGCATTTATTTGATCCAAAGTACAGCACAAGCAGTAAAATGTTGACATATTTGTACCATTTAAAATAACCGTTTTCTATACTTTAAAATGTAATATGTTCCTGTGATTTCAAAACTGAATTTTTAGCATCATTCAGAAATCCTTCTAATATTCTGATTTGCTGCTCAAAAGACATTTATTATTAATATTATGTTGAAAACAGCTGAGTAGAATTTTTCAGGTTTCTTTGAATAAACATTTGTATAAAATACAAATCTTTTGTAACATTATAAATGTCTTTATCATCACTTTTGATCAATTTAAAGCATCCTTGCTAAATAAAAGTAATAATTTCTATAGTTATGCTGAAAAAAATTAGTTTTTATACCAAGTACCATCTCAGAAAATATTTGGCTCTCCATGTACCACCATAATGACCAACATTAAAATACAGTAGTGTAGTAGGCTACTAACTTTACTCAAAGATTAAATGTTTTGTGTTTTAACATTAATTTATATTTAATTTAGTGATTCCTCTGTATACCACTAAAGCGAGCGTGAGTACCACTAGTGGTACTCATACCACACTTTGAGAACCACAGGCACAGTGTGTAATGTTACAAAAGCNATAATGACCAACATTAAAATACAGTAGTGTAGTAGGCTACTAACTTTACTCAAAGATTAAATGTTTTGTGTTTTAACATTAATTTATATTTAATTTAGCGATTCCTCTGTATACCACTAAAGCGAGCGTGAGTACCACTAGTGGTACTCATACCACACTTTGAGAACCACAGGCACAGTGTGTAATGTTACAAAAGCTTTTATTTCAAATAAATACTAATCTTTGGATCTCCTTATTCATCAAAGAATCCTGAAAAAAAAAATGTACTTAACTTTAAATATTTTAAATATTGATATTATTATTATTATTATTATTATTATTAATTATTATAATAATTATTATAAAAAAATAATAATAATAATAATAATAAATGTTTCTTGAACAGCAAATCAGCATTTTAGAATGACTTCTGAAAGATCATGTGACACCGAAGACTGGAGTAATGATGCTGAAAATTAAGCTTTAATCACGGGAATAAATGACATTTTAAAATATATTCAAATAGAAAGCAGTTATTTTAAATAGTAAAAAATATTTCATAATGTTTTGGATCAAATAAATGCAGGCTTGGTGGGCAGAAGAGACTTCTTTAAAAAACATTAAAAATCTCACTGTTCAAAAACTTTTGACTGGTAGTGTATGCCTGTATAATTTCCATCTTGTAGCAAACTTTGTTTTTGTAAATGTACTTTTGCTGGCAGAAAAAAAAAATTAAGCCATGATAGAATGGAAAAAAAAACATGTAGGTTTGGAATTACATGATTTTGGACCAGTCAGATTTATCATGACCTTTTCTGTTTTTCTTTCAGGAGGGAAGAGCCACTGTCAATCAGGACACCAGACTGGACAACAGAGTTATCGATCTGAGGGTAAGCCTGTATCCATCTCTTGTTGATTTCATTTAAGATAAATTGTCTGTCCTGAAGGGTCAGGATCTGGTTGGTTAGCACTGTCATATAGTCACATGACATTTGTATCTCAGGTTATTGGCTCGGAACACTTCAGGTGTTTGGCCTTGCACAAGCAAAGTAAATGACAATAATAGACCCCAGTCAGGTTAGATGCCCTATTGAATTTAACACCAATAAAAATGAGGCTGTGAGAAATAGGCTTGCTGTATTTACAATGACACACTATAACATTAAAGGGGCAGTTCACCCAAGAAAGAAAATCCTGTCATTAATAACTCACCCTCATGTCATTCCAAACTCGTAAAATCTTCGTTCATCTTTAAAACACAGATTAAGATGTTTAAAATGAAATCCGAGAGCTTTCTGACCCTGCATACACAGCAATGCAAGTTCAAGGCTCAGAAAGGTAGTAAGGACATTATTAAAATAGTCCATGTGACATCAGTGGTTCAACCGTAATTTTATGAAGCTACGAGAATACTTTCTGTGGATAAACAAAACAAAAATGAGCTTCAGTTGGGATGTGATTTCTAAATGGCATGCACAGCTTCAAGTCAGATACACCATATAAAGTTAAAAACACCTGTTTGGAAGAATGGAAATGCTTACCGATAGCATTCTACTGTATAGACATCCTTGGTCTGTCCACCCTGACTTCCTCAATATTGCGCTGCATGAAAAAAGTGATAAGGTTCTGAAATAAAGGAGAATCCCAAATGAGTGTATTGTTCAGATTTATGAAACCCTGATGTGGTTTTGGTACTCAAGCACTGCGATTTGCCGCTTGTGCTTTGTGAGAACACCTGTTTCTGAGACAATGTGTCTATGTGAACAGACCTGGCCTGCCTTCACACTTTCTTTTGAGTGAACACTAAAGCAATAAACAGTTTCCAGCAGCAGCAGGCTTAGCTTTGTTATAATGAAAGGCCTTCGTGTCTCACACACACACACACACCTTGCGTTTTTTTTTTTTTTCACACTCCAAATGAGATTGAAAGTTGGCAGCGCTGTAGGACTGCCAAAGCGCACTGTGCTCTGAGAAAGCGGCTCATTTTTGAGAACTTCCAGAAAGTGAAGGCAGAAATCTGAGAGTGTGAGGCGGGGGAGTCAAACCACAGGACAACAGCTTTTTGCGCTTCTTCGGTTTTCACTGCTACCTTGTGAACACTTGAGTGACGCATGCAGCTCCTTTCTACATGCCCCCAGCGAGAGATGTGTGAGGACGCCAACTGAAACCTGCGTGTTTACACACTCCGCTGATAACAGCTTTGCATATTAACTGTACCACTGAGCTTCACAGACTAGTCACTTACTGTCCTTTTGTCCTGTAGATACTACATTAACTGCGTTATTTTAAAGTCATAAGTTATTACACAGTAACTGTTATTTGAAAAAACATTTAATTTCTGCATGTTTCCCAGTCATGTCCATAACCGTAACCTTTTTTCCATGTTTGCGTGAAGTCTACAATTTTCTAGTTGCATTTAGCTATATTTTATCACTAGAAGTTTGCTGCTAGTGAGTGCAGTCTCTATTTAATGATTTTAACTCAGTTTAAACCAAAGCTTTCTACCTAGACGTATAAGTTTTCCAAAAGGAGAGCAGCAAAGTTATGCTGCCTTCTAAGATGTCCTTTTGTAACTAAACACTAAAACAAAGTTTGCCAAAAGGGCAGTACCAGAATGCAGTGTGACAAGCAAATGAGAAAATAGTAAATATATAGTACCGTTTAAAAATTTGGGGTCAGTACGTTTGCTTAGAACTTTTATTAAGAATGGGGGCAATAAATTGATAAAAATGACAATGAAGAAAAAAAAAAAGATTTTCTTTTACATTTTGGAATCACACTTCCAAAAAGTCTCAGGGTGTAAATAAAAAATATTAAGCAGCGCAGTTGTTTTCAACATTGGCAATCATAAGAAATGTTTCTTGAGCATCAAGTCAGCATATTAGAATAATTTCTGAAGATCGTGTGACACTGAAGACTGGATTAATGGCTGCTGAAAATTCAGCTTTGCATTGCAGGAATAAATTATATTTTAAAATATATATTTTTAAACCGAAAAGTTATTTTAAATTGTAACAATTTGTCACAATATTACTGTTTTTTTTACTGTATTTTTGGTCACATACATGCAGCCTTAATGAAAAATCTTACTGACCCCAAGCTTACCGTGTACTTATTTTCAGTACCGAAAACTGATAATAGTCATAATAGTTGTAATTAATCTAATTAATAATGACCTGTTTTACCCATTATCTATGTCCAGATTTGGGTAGTAACTAATTACATGTAATCTGGATTACCAAATTAGATTAAAAATATTAAGTACTTAAGTACTACTAATTAGATCAAATTTAATCGCAATTAATCACATCCAAAATAAAAGTTTTTGTGTACATAATATATATGTGTACTGTGTATATTTATGTATATAAATACACACACACGTGAAGAAAGTTGTTCAAAATAATAGCAGTGTTTTTTAAAACGTGAGTAAAGCTCAAAATCCTTATAATATTTTTTTATTTCCATTCATTGGGAACACTGCACATTATATTTTACATCAAAACACGAAGAAAAACTATCAATATTTTAATTACTTTACAGAAAATGAAGGAAAAAATGATATTGGGCTGTTCAAAAAAATAGCAGTGTCTGCATTTTTCATTACAAACTCAAATATTTACTTAGTAAACTGAAAAAACGTTAAGATTTAGCATTCCTGTGAATCACTAAACTAATATTTAGTTGTATAACCATTGTTTTTGAGAACTGCTTCACATCTGTGCTGCATGGAGTCGACCAACTTCTGGCACCTGTAAACAGGTATTCCAGCCCAGGATGATCTGACAACCTTCCACAGTTCCTCTGCATTTCTTGGTTTTGCCTCAGAAACAGCATTTTTGATTTCACCCCACAAGTTTTCTATTGGATTAAGGTCCGGGGATTGGGCTGGCCACTCCATAACCTTAATTTTGTTGGTCTGGAACCAAGATGCTGCTCGCTT
>JAHKKF010513386.1:14652-29903 GCA_019740295.1 Labeo calbasu
ACAGATTAATTAAAAACCACTGCATGGGTTTTTATCATTATAGGGTAGATTTGTACATACACTGCCAACACACATTAATGTTCAAACAACATGTAAAACTGAACTTTTGACCCCTTCAAAATAAAATAAAAATAAAATACACTTTAAAAGTCACTAGTTTGTCCAAAACATACATAAACATAATATTACAAATCTAAATCACTATTTGTTCTGTGCTGGAAATTACATTTTGAACATTTATGCAATGATGACTCCTTTGTTCCCAAGCTAATTGCATGCCATTTAATATATCCCAAAATAAGAAGATTACATATAATATTTTCATTTTTTCCCCATACTTGGCTTCACTTCTAATCAAGCTGTCAAAATATTCTGTTCAGAAGTGATGTTTTTGGTTGTGGTGGTAATTAAATGTTGAATTTTAATTAAACTATATTTTGACTGAAAAAAATATTTATTTATTTGATACAGTAAATATCACAATGATTTATAATGATTTAATTCTTCATTTTAGCCATCATATTAAAAAATAATAATAAAAAATATTTATACAAAAATACAATTACAATTAAAGACATATTGAGAAAAGGGTATTTTATAATTGAAGAAAATATATATTTATTTTTTTGATGCTACAAGTTTAAGTAATTAAAGGATTAATTGACTTCCAGAATAACATTTCATGATAATTTACTCACCCCATGTCGTCCAAGATGTCTTTCTTGGATAGGAAACTAAGTGGGAGAGAGATAGGGGGCAGGATCAGGAAAGGTTCTCGAGTCGAGATTCGAACACGTGCCGCAACGGCGCTGTATGTCGTCATTTTCTAAATAAAAATACAAATTTATATACTTTTAACCACAAATGCTCGTCTTGCACTAGCTCATGCATGGTTTTTTCTTCGTCTGTGTACTCCAGTTAAAAAAGTAGTGTAGGGTGTTTGAAATCACCGAGCATCATCATTTTACCTTTTTTGTAAAGGACGTTTGACATTTTTTGCACGTTCGCTTTGTAAACACTGTGCTGGTACTTATGCCTAGTGCAAGATCTAATGCATTTGTGGTTAAAAAGTATATACATTTTAGAAAATAACCAATCGTTTCGCTAGATAAGACTCTTATTCCTCGACTGGGATCATGTAGAGCCCTTTGTAGCTTCATTGAAACTGCAGTTTGGACCTTCAACCCATTGGCCACCATTGCAGTCCACTATATGAAGAAAAATCCAGGAATGTTTTCCTCAAAAACCTTAATTTCTTTCCAAGTGAAAAAAAAAAGACATTAACATTTTGGATGACATGGGGTTAGTAAATTTTCAGGAAATTATTCTGGAAGTGAAGTAATTCTTTAACCAGGTAACCCACTGAATTTATAGTCCTAAACAGGGCTGGAAGGCTGTGAACAAATGTCTTTCTGTTTCTCTAAACTTCTTTATTAACTCATCTTGTCCCTCCCTCGCTGTTATTGTGTTCATTATATAGGTCTAGTAAAGCGGAGCTGTAATTTCACAGCTGAGAGAACGAGGTTACAGAAGCTCCTGTCATTAGTTCAATACAATATGTGAAGCATGACTCTCTTCTACTGTGTGTTTTGGTCTGGACATTAAACAACAACAAGACTCAGAAGAGTAGTTTTCAGGTGTCTCATTCCAGGAACTAAATTTCCAATTCACACTAAAACACTGAACAATCCTAGTAGATACAGGCCACAATTCGCCTTGTTTCAAGCAATGCATTTTTGGCTGCGTCCTGTAATGAGTAATCGCTCTGTTTCTTCTGAACTCAGTGTCCAATCAGCATGAAACTTAGTATGCATGAACACAAAGACATTTAAAAGAGACGCACCAAATGTTGTTAAATTCCGTCAGAAGGGGGCGCTATAATTAAACTATCCTCAGCCTTAGCCAGTTTGACTAAGAAAGTTAAAATTCACCTGTACTGAGGAAACTGTCTGACTATGTTATTATCACTTTTGTCTCTTTGTTATGTTATAGCAGTCTGGAGGAATTGTTGATGCAGTGCATGCGCTTTGATCTGAGGGCCAATTTACAGCTGTCTGATTGAACGTCGCTTCCGTGTTTCTCAATGTATATATTTTTATTTCAAACCGACAGGCAATCAAATCACTTTCGCCGTCGGGTTGTCCTTCCTTTACAAGCCTGAACAAAGCCCGACAGAAGGACGGACGGACGGCACATAAACACGCTCTGATTTTTGCGAGACAAGGTGAGCCAGTTCATTTATAAAAGAGCGAACACAAAACAAACCGTAAAGCACTCGTGAAAACAAAGGCCAGGCATGTCAATCAGGTATTTCTTACACAGCTCATGCAAGATTTAGCTAAAACTACAAGATTTAGCCCGGTGAAGTGTGGATTCGTATCTTATTTTTTGTGGTGGTGATGTTGTTTTTCAATCTAGTTTACATAATGGTCTTGCTGGAGGAGAGAGAAAAAATCAGAAGACATGAATGGCAAAAACTCTTTAGGGGCAGAAATTGAGAATTTTCAGCTGATTTGCACACTCGGAAAAGCATTTGTATTCAGCTGGAAAAGACATCTTGACTCGTCATAAATATTAAACACTCTCAATTGGCGAATGCTGATAGATTCTCCCGCTCATCATTACCTGTATTGCATAAACCTCACTCAGCCAAACAATTTGAATTATAAGTATGATGAGGCCGAATAGACCATCTAATTGGACTACTTTGGAGCCAAATCCAGCTCTTAACGTGGGATTCCGAGAGTATCTGCATAAATTAAGGATAAGCTCTGGACACAGACCCTTATCTACTTAATTCTGAGGGATAACCTGAATTTATAATTCTTCCGACTCAGGGGCCAATACGTCGACGATGACGGCGAGAGAGAGCGAGGGCCGCTGTGCAGAGCTGGTTTAATCTCACGGCTCCTTGGCCAGAGGTAGAGGGGTCAGCACGACCAGTGTTTTCCCTACGTGAGACAGGGAAATAGATGTGAACGTGCAAAGAGAGACGTAAGCAGTTAGGACGGGTCGGTGCCGCTGAGCTGACGTCGGGTTTTGCTTGAATGAATGCAGTTTGTTTCTTTATAACTGAATTTTATCCAGCGGGATTTAATCGGACGCCGTAAAGTACATTTAACTAATACACTATGAAGGCTGTGTAGTTTTCAAAGTGCTGGCAAAATATCACATCCATAGCTTTGATGTTACAAATTATGGGTCTCACCAAAAGCTATTAAACACTCGCTGCAAAGCAGCAACCCTGAGAGACAAATATACAGCTGGAGGAGGAAAAAAACTGTTTGGAAAAGACCTAGAGGTTTGCTTTTGAATGATTCCTTGTACAATCAGTCTGTTTTTGTGATATGACGTATTCGTTTTTGTATATATGAATGTGTGGAATTTTAAATGGTGTTTAGAGCTTTTTTCAGGTTTTTCCAGGTCAATAAAATTGACTGTGTATTTGTTTTTTGAGCATGCAGAAGGATTTTGTTGCATGCATTTGTAAGTTTCAGTAAGCATTTGTGAGAAAAACTGTTTAATCTATGATGCGATAGGACTTGTTCGTTTGTGAAACACTCATTTTTTGAGATGAGATAGGCATATTTTTGATTTGACAGGGCTCTTTCAGGTTGAAATCATCACTGATTTCCAATGAAATTGAATGTCTGTTTGTTTTGTGAGCAAACAAAAGCATTTTGTTGCATGCATTTGTGAGAGAAATGGAAATCTCTTGTGATATGACCTAGCCTATTTATTTGTGAAACATTTGTTTTTTGAGATGCAGACAGGTATATTGATATATAAGTGCTTTGCACATGGTGAATTTCAATATTAGCATGTCTAAATTTAAAATCTTAATAGTAAAGCTGTTCATTTACAGATTTCAGGTTGAAACCACCATTAAAAATACATTCAAAATTCAAACATGCATTCACACAACTGTTTTCTTTTTTCACATACACTTTCAAAGCATTGTACGAATGCACACAGCTTGGTTTTTATTTGTGCATTAAGTTATAAACTGACTGTGCGTGTGTTTGTTTTGGGAGCATGCGAAAGCATTTTGTTGCATGCATTTGTGAATTTCAGTGAGCATTTGTGAGAAAAACTGTTTAATCCATGATGTGATATGACTTAGTTTGTGATACACTTATTTTTTTTTAAATGCAGAAAGACAGATATATGAATTTGTTGCACATACAGCATGTCTAATTTAAATTTTAAGACTAAAGCTGTTTATGTATACATTTTATTTATACATCATCACTGGTTTCCAATGAAATTGAATGTGTTTTGTTAGCAAACAAAAGCATTTTGTTGCATGCATTTATTGCACTGAGCATTTGTGATATGACCTAGCTTATTTGTTTGTGAAACACTTGTTTTTTGAGATGCAGACAGGTATATTGACATATAAATGTGTTGCACATGGTTTAGTCTTAATAGTAAAGCTGTTCATTTACAGATTTCAGGTTGAAATCACCAGTGAGAACAGCCTCAAAAATGCAAACATGCATTCACACAAATGTTTTCTTCTTTTTTCACATATATTTTCGAATCAGAGTATGAATGCAAACAGCTTGGTGTTTATTTTGGAGTTAAAGAAATAAAACTGACTGTGTGTGTTTGTTTTGGGAGCATACAAAGCATTTTGTTGCATGCATTTGTGAATTTCAGTGAGCATTTGTGAGAGAACTGTTTAATCTATTATGTGACATGACTAATTAGTTTGTGATACACTTATTTTATAAAATGCAGAAAGATAGATATATGAATTGCACATACAGCATGTCTAATTTAAAAATATTAAGACTAAGCTGTTCATTTATATATTTTAAGGCTTTTTCAGGTTGAAATCATCACTGATTTCCAGTGAAATTGAATGTCTATTTGTTTTGTGAGCAAACAAAAGCATTTTGTTGCTTGCATTTGTCAACTGCAGTGAGCATTTGTGAAAGAATTGGAAATCTCTTGTGATATGACCTAGACTATTTGTTTGTGAAACACTTGTTTTTTGAGATGCAGACAGGTACATCGATATATAATTGCATTGCACATGGTGAATTTCAATATTGGCATGTCTACATTTAAAATCTTAATGGTACAGCTGTTAATTTACAGATTTCACGTTGAAACCACCATTAAAAAGTACATTCAAAATTCAAACACGCATTCACACAAATGTGTTTTTTTTCACATACATTGTTTGTTTTAGGAGCATGCGAAAGCATTTTGTTGCATGCATTTGTGAATTTCAGTGAGCATTTGTTAGAGAACCTGAAATGTCTTGTGATATGACCTATTCTTTTGTGAAACTCATTTTTTGAGATGCAGACAGATGTATAGATACATAAACGTGTTGCATGTGGTGGAGTTAAATTTTTTCATGTCTAATCGAAAAATGTAAAGCTGTTAATTTATACATTTTAGGGCTTTTTGGGTTGAAGTCAAAAATGATTTCCAATAAAACGAACTGTGAGTATTTGTTTTGTAAGCATGCAAAAGCATTTTGTTGCATGCATGTGTGAATTTCAGTGAGCATTTGTGAGAGAAACTGTAATCTCTTGTGATATGACCTGTTAGTTTGTGAAACACTCATTTTTTGATATTCAGACAGGTATATAGATACATATATAAATGCGTTGCACACTGTGAAGTAATTAAAAATCTCAGATGTCAGTTTGAAATCCCCAGTGAGAACAGCCTCAAAAGTCATTAAGAATGCAAACATGCATTCACACAAATGTTTTCCTCTTTTTTCAATGCATAGTACAAATGCAAACAGCTTGGTGTTCATGTGTGCATTTAGTTAAAGAAATAAAACTGTGTATTTGTTGTGTAAGAATACAAAAGCCTTTTGTTGCATGCATTTGTAAATTTCAGTGAGCATTTGTGAGAGAAACTGAAATCTCTAGTGACATGACCTGTTAGTTTGTGAAACACTCATTCTTTGAGATGCAGACAGATATATAGATATAAATGTGCTGCATGTGGTGGAATTGTTGCATGTCTAATTGAAAACATTAATAGTACAGCTATTAATTTATGGATTTCATGTTGAAATCCCAGTGAGAGCAGCTTTAAAAGTCACTGAAAATGCGAAAATACATTCACACAAATGTTTTCGTCTTTTTCACATATTTTCAATGCAGAGTACAAATGCAAACAGCTTGGTGTTCATTTGTGCATTAAGTTAAAGAGATCAAATTGACTGTGTATTTGTTTTGTGAGCATACAAAGCGTTTTGTTGCATGCATTTGTGAGAGAAACTGAAATCTCTTGTGATATGACCTGTTGGTGAAACACTCATTTTTGACATGCATATAGATAAGTATAGATATATAATTGTGTTGCACATGGTGGAGTTTCATATTTTGATGTCTAACTGAAAATATTACGAGTAAATCTGTTCATTTATAGATTTTTCATGTTGAAATCACCAGTGAGATTTCAACAACACTGTTGTGGAAAAACAGCCTAAAAAGTCATAAAAAATGCAAACGTGCGTTCGCACATATATTCCCCTCTTTTTACACATGCAGGGTACAAATGCAAACAGCCCTGCGTTTATTTGTGCATTAAATTACAGAAATAAAATGGACTGTGTGTATTTGTTTTGTGGGCATGCAAAATGGTGTATAATATATTTCAGCATTTTGCTGCATGCATTTGTGAGGGAAACTGTTCAATCCATTAAAGCGAAATAAAGGCGACTACAGCACAGTCGTTTTATTCTCTCCCCCTGCCGCAGTGTGCCTTAACTACTTTTTTGTGCATTTTCTAAAACAGTGGTAAGAACTGACCTTTGTTAAAATGAGGGGTTTCATAACACTTTAAGAGAGAGAATTAACCGTCGCCCATAAAAATGGTGCCGTGACCCGGACGGCACATCTCATCTGCGTTGCGTGAAAACAGACGCACAGAAAAAGCACATTAAGAGCGATATAAAGGCCTGTAATAGGAAAAGAAAGCGAGTAGAGCCACATAAGACTGTTAAAACATTAACAACCCCCTGGAATCAAAGTCACCTTAGTAAAAGTGTTCTAGTCTGCCTGGGCTACATCAGGGGAATGCATAAACACGCAGGAGGACGGAGAGAGACGGAGAGAGACTGAGTATTTATTACGAAAATAAATCATTTTAACACTTAGGCCACCCACTGCCTGAGACTGTGGGTAATGAGTCCTGAGCCGTGAGTGAGAAAGAGCGAGCGATCCAGCGGCTAATTCTCTATTTAAAGCCGAGGCTTGCAGCCGTGTGAAGTGGAGCTCTAATGAAGGTGGATTGTGAAGGGGGTTTGTCTCGGTTCAGACCGGAGTGAAAAATGCCGCTTGTTTGCATGACCGGCGAGAGCGCCGAGTCTGTTTCGCTGTCACGTCTGAATGAGAGATGTGTTTGGGTGAATCTCACGTAACCTGTTAACAACACGTCCAGTCCTTGTTATAGTTTCTCTGTATATTTCACTGTGAATTCAGAAGACAAAATAGGAAATGATGTTACTATGGAAGTTATTTAAATGGCAATTCAAGTAGAATGTGAATTAAATTCGCCTACAATTTTTTATTTCAACCCAGTAATAATAAATGAACAAACAAACAATGTGAAATGAATGAGTAAAAGAAAACATGAATTTATACACCATGCTAGTATTTGTTTTACATTTATTGTTGTTTAAATGTGTTTTTTTAATGTTAATTTATGCCATTAAGAATATTTGTACAGTAATTCTTATTATATAACAGTATGCAAATCATCACATCTGAGAATAATGAGAATAAAGTAAAACATCCAATGCACAGCAATAATAGTAATATTGGAATGAAATGTGCTTGAAAGTAAAATAATAGTTATATAATAATAATATAATTTCTACACAATATATCTTTTATTTCTGGAAACTGGGCAGAAAAAAACTATTTTATTTACATAATTTTATTTATATAATTTACACATTTTTTTTTATTTACATAATATAAAAACATTTTATTTTTTTATTTTATTTAGATTTTTTATTAATGCACAAGCTAAAATAAATAAATAAGAATTTGCACATCATACTAGTATTTACATCATTTTGTTTACATAATTTATTTACATTCTGTATTTACATTTAAATGTTTTTATTATATGAAAGTATGCAAATTGCCACTAAAAGTAATGAGAATAAAGTAAAACATCCAATGCATTACAGTAATAAGAATTTTGTATAGAAATGGAAATTTTCAATTTCAGTGCATAAGCAATAAATAAATAATGAAATAGTTGTACTACCTTTTATTTCTGGAATTTGGTCAGAAAAAAAAAAACTATTTTATTTACATAATTTAAAAACATTTTATTATTTATTTTATTTGTCATTTTTATTTATACACAAGCTCAAATAAATAAATAAAAATTTGCACATCATACCAGTATTTACATCATTTTATTTACATAATTTATTTACATTCTGTATTTACATAATTAAAAAAAAAAAAAACATTTAAAAAAATTAAAAAGTATGCAAATTGCCACTAAAAGTAATGAGAATTAAGTAAAACATCCAATGCATTACATTAATGAGAATTTTGGATAGAAATAAATAAATAAAAAAATGTACTATTTTTTAATTTATGGCATTTTGGGCAGAAAAAAATCTTTTTATTTGCATAATTTTATTTACACAATATATTTACATCATTTAAACACGTTAACATTTTTATAATATGAAAGTAAGCAAATTGCCACTAAAAGTAATGAAAATAAAGTAAACCATCCAATGCATTACAGTAATAAGAATTTTGGAGAGAACATAAGTGAAGTAATAAAACATAAAAATAATGTCACATTGCGAAAAACACAGTTTCTCCACTGAAAAAAAAAAAAGAAAAATTGCTAGTAAATTTTATAAACAGTTACAAAGAATCAACAAGAAACAGAACTGATCCAAAATTTTGATGTGGAAAAACCAAAACAGCATTTTTGTGAAGTGTACTCTAATTACTCCATTTTTTATTTGTATCTTTTACCATGTTTCACATAATATTATCAGTGTTTTGAATGAACTTTTTGTCACATTGTATCATGTTAGCATGCTTACTGCAGGTCATGTGCAGGTTACATTATGGAAATGGCATTGGAAATGATCGGACTACATTGCTTTTGTAGACTTACTGTATTTCTCTGCCCTTCAGACACTTGATAACATCTTAGAAGAACTGAGGCTTTACTGGATCCTCAGAAGCGAGGTTAAAAGCCTCCGAAAGCCGCGACCCTGTTTCTCTGAGCACCCAGAACCGAGCGTGCGTTTCTGCTGAGCTCAGAGCCGCAGTTCTCCGGGAGAGTGGCGAACACGTCAGGGAATAGTAGATGGCTTGTGTAGCTGACAGTTTTCTCGAAGGAAGCCTTTGAAGTCTCTCATTTGTATGTCAAAGAGCACAGCGCTCAATTGTTTCTAGTTTTGGGAATGCCTTCTCCTCCTCCTGACTTTAGAAATCGCTTCTGATTTCCAACATAAAATATTTAAAGGGTCGACAAGATTGACTTTTTTGTTCTCGCACGTTACCAGGCCCGCCGAACATTTTCATCTTCACTGTCTTGTTAACGTCAACTTTTTACTTTCTGTAAAGTTTGTGTACCGTGCTTTGTATCTGAATTAGACTGTGCTTTTAGAATCGATATGGGTTTTTTAAAAAGAAACACATCATACATTTACTGATTTTCAATATTAGGCACGGAAGTCATTCTCCATAGGGAAAATGATTTTTGATGATAACTAAAAAGACAGACCTACTGTAAGCTCTGAGGTTGCTATTCGATGGTATATGCTTTTAATTAGTTTGCGTTATTTGAACTTATGGTTTAATTAATCATGATTAACAGTGGAATCCTCGTGAAAAACTACACTACCCATGATGCTGTACAGAAAATTCCACCAATCAGAGAGTTGCAGTGAGCAGAGCTCCGCCCATATATTTTGCAGTAAACTTAAAATGTATAGTGTACAAACAACAGCTTTAATTAGATAGTTTTATATTTCTCCATCATTTTTAATTTGATTGTACTGTTTGCAATGGCTCATGGGATTGTAGTTCTTTCCCTCATTAAAGCTGTTTAGTACACAGTCTTGCGTCTTTGATTTTTTGTTTGATTTTCAAATACTAGTTTGCTTCAATTTTAAGTTTATAATGTTATGATACAAGTTGTAGCTGGTTAATGGCTTATAATGCTTTAAAATAGTTTTTTAATACTTCGGGAACCAGAGTCCCTGAAAATTGGACGGACACTAATGCACTCTGTTGTTTATTTCCATTATTATTAACAACACATATAACTACTTATTGAACATTTTTGATGAATGACATCACTGTCGTTACCGAGTGATTTAGGTTTTATTTTAGCTATTAAACTTTAAAAAACTAGGAATCGTTTATAGATACGAGAAAGGCAGAGCCTCGAAGCCTGTCTCTAATGGTGACCACCTTTGAAGACCCTCGCATTTGCGTAATGACAATTTTGGATTGCTATTTCTTTATTAATTTATTTCATATTTGCACATTTAAACCTTGTTAATGCATCCCATCACTTACGGCTGATTGAAACGTAACCGTAATTTGATTTCGGCTCAACTTCTCATGGTTCTCATCCCTGTCGTATCTTTCCCCTCTTATTGTGCTACAGAGAGTCATTTTATCACTGGGGGGAAAAAAAAATGGTTGCAAAAGGTTGCCACTGTCGCCTGGCAACCGAAAGCATTCTGATGCATGTGGTAGTGAAGACGGGTGGAAGCGATCGGACCTTCACTGCTCACACTCTAGAGGAATGAAATTTAGAATAGCGTTGTAGAGTTGGATTTTAAATTGGAATTACAGAAGAATTTCATTAGTCTGACACAATACATAAATTATCACATCATTAATTTGAAATAATTATGCCTCCGAATTCCCTGATGTTGGAGACTAATTTTATCCTCAACTAATTGGACATATTTCTCTAAGTTTAATTCTGTCAAAACGATTAACCATTAGCCATTGAGACATTGTCGTACTGATGTTTTGTAATATTAACATTTATAGAAATAAATATAGGCATAAAAAATTATTATATATTATATATAATTAATTATATAATAACTTAAGTAAAAAGAGCATTTTGGGAAATGGATGATTCAATAACAGTGCATAAAGTAAAATATTTATTAAATGTATTAAATATTTAGTTTTATTATATTTATTAAATATTTATTACATTTTTTTTTTTTAAATGTATTTGAATTTAATTACAAATATTACATGAATCTGTTTATATTTCTGTTAATTTTTCATGCATTGCATGTTGAGTGTTGAACATGCCAGTATAATAAGGGGTAATTCATAATCATTTGAAAAAAAATAATTAATTAATTATTACATTAAACATGACATTTACAGCAGTTTACGGAAGCCTGTTTCTGCCACAGAATAAAAATAAATAAATAAAAAGTTAATTAAACATTTTAAAATTCAGACTTTTTTTTCAGGATTCTGTAGAACTTTAAGTTTAAATCTTACAATTTATAATTTTCTTGCCACATAATAAAAATAAAAAAGATAATTGCAACTTTTTAACTCACAATTCTAACTTCATTCCTTAGAACTCTTTTGCCATTTATATTTTTTCCCACCATGAAATAAAAATAACTAAAAGATAATTCGTCGCCTTAGAATGATAAGGTTCTATCTGCATTCTGAGCTCTTTTGAGATATTGAGCTTCAAAGTTTTTGCGTTTCATTGACGTCTGTAGATAGAACCATTTCTGTTTTCTAAAAAAAAGGCCCAAAATGTACACGGCTTACAAAAAAATAAGTTGTAAATAAGTTGTCACCAAATAAGAAAATCTGAATAACTCCGTTTTGACAAAAATGTCAGATAGGACCTTATAATTCAAGGTGACAAGTTGCAACTTTTTAACTCACAATTCTAATTTTATTCCTTAGAACTCTGGGTTTAAATGTGACAATTAATTTTTTTCCCACCATGGAATAAAAGTAGAAAAGATAATTGCAACTTTTTAACTCATACTGTAATTGTAACTTTCTTCCTTAGAAATCTGGGTTTAAATCTTGCAATTCATATTTTTCCCGCCACGGAATAAAATTAAAAATAGATCATTGCAACTTTTTAGCTCACAATTCTATCTTTATTCCTTAGAACTCTGAGTTTAAATCTTGCCATTCATATTTTTCCTGCCACACAATAATAATAAAAAAAATAACTGCAGCTTTTTTAACTCACAATTCTAAATTTATTCCTTAGAACTCTGGGCTTAAATCTCGCAATTTATATTTGTCCAACTTTTTAATTCAACTTTATAACTCACAATTCTAACTTTATGACTCTTGGGTTTAAATCTTGCAATTCACATTTTTTCACAATGAAATAACTATAAAAAGATAATTGCAACTTTTTAACTCACAGTTGTAACTTTATTCCCTAGAACTCTGGGTTTAAACCTTGTAATTTGTATTTTTCCCGCCATGGAATAAAAAAAAGATAATTGCAACTTTTTAACTCAAAATTCTGACTTTATTCCGTAGAACTCTGGGTTTAAATCATGCAATTAATATTTTTCCCTCCACCGAATAAAAAAAAAAATTAATAATTGCAACTTTTAAAAACTCACAATTCTAACTTTATTCCTTAGAACTCTGGGTTTAAATCTCGCAATTCATATTTTTCCCGCCACGGAAAATAAAAATAAAAAAGATAATTGCAACTTTTTAACTCACTTTCACACTTTCTGCTTTATATTTCTGAATCTTGTTTGCAGCTTCAGTTGAAATTCAGGGTTTAAAATCAACATAAAATCGAAATTCTACTTAATTTCTTAATGTTCCTGAATGATTCATCAGTGCGTGTTATTCCAAACATCTTTGCTATTCAGTACATGCAATAACGTCTCCTTTCAGGATGCCGTTACCACCTGGCTCTATTCTGAATTCCCAATGGTCACTAATGAAGTCCCTCCCTCACTGAATAGCCTATTTCACTCCACTCCAGTGACGTATAGACATGTACATATGTTTTAGCATCTAATGCACAGCAGCTCTGGGAGATTCAGCAGCCGCCAACAGCAGGTGTCCAATTCAGCCACAATGACTGAAATAAGCAGCAGAGAAGAGCAGACAGGGAAGGAATGGAAGATGAGAAGCTATTCCATTCTCTCAAGTCTGCCATGGGTCTGAATGTCTTTTTCAATCAGCCCTCACGCCTCATAAAATATCAGCACCTCCAGGGAGTACTTCAGGGAAAAAAGAGCGCCATAGACAGAGCTGAAAGGAAAGAGGAACAGAGACGTGGAAGTACGTCGGCCTCTTTCAAGTTATTTTCCATGTTGTTGGAAAGGTGACTCACAATAAGTTGCATGCGATGGACTTCTAGCATCCGTTCGAGTTCATTTCAGGTGCAGGATGTTGAAATGGTGTGGAATTTCACAGCAAAATGTGTCACTCAGTGTGATTCCAGTATCGTTAAGAAACTGTAAAGGTCTTTTCACAACAAGGACGATAACAATAAAGATAGAGTTTTAAATATCATTCTAAATTAAAACATTGTTGGAATCGCTTTCAAAGTGACTTTTCTTTTTTTAGCCGATTGATGATAAAAACACTGACAGCCAATCAGAATCCAGTTGACTAAACATGAGCATTTAAAGTTGCGGATGACAAAAAGACAGTTTATGCTTATATTAAACATAACGGTATTGTAAATTAATGTGGACAGTAATATAGTTATTATAATTATCTGTATAATTTCGTTCTTGGTGTGTTAATTGTTATTTTCCATGTTATTTCCATGTTTATTTCAATTTTAGTTGAAGTTTTAGTTCATTTTGAAAGGTTTATATATATATATATATAATTTTTTCATTTTTTTATTTCATTTTCAGTTTTCAGTTTATTTAATAACATTAAGTTAAACTAAATAAAAATGATAAGTGTGGTAGCTGAAATAGAAACAAATTTAAGATTTTTAAAATATTTTTTTTATAAAATATATATTTGACTTAACATTTATTTCAAGTAATACATTTCTATATGGCTTTAGTTGGTGTTGTTATCTTTATAATTATCATTCATGGTGTGAACAGGCCTTTATAGTTTGTATATATTTTATATATATTTTTCCTTCTTTAAAAAAAAAAATATATATATATATATATATATATATAATTTAATTAATCTCCAACATTTAAAAATAAATAAATAAATAGAATGACAAAAAGTTGAAGAATCAAATATTCACTACTATTCAAAAGCTTGTGGTCACAAAGTTATTTATTTATTCATTCGGAAAGGTATATTTCATAGATATGTCAGAAAGGAAGCATTAAATAGAAATCAGAAGTTACTTAAGACATTTAAAATTTTACTTCTGTTTTAAATTATGTGCTATAATGTTCTTTTGAGCTTAATCCTGAATCCTGAAAAAAAAGGTTTCACAAAAATATGGAGTAGCACAACTGATAATAATCAGAAATGTTTCTCGAGCAGCAAATCAGCATATTAGAATGATTTCTGAAGGATTACGTGACACTAAAGACTGGAGTAATGATGCTGAAAATTCAGCTTTGATCAAAGGAATAAATTGCATTTTATTATACATCCAAATAGAAAACAGTTACTTTAAATCATAATAACATTTCATAATATTACTCTTTAAAACATATAAGAAAACCTTACCAACCCCAACCTTCTGAACAGTAAATTTCACACGGTTTCCCAAAACCCAAGTCCTTGCACACAACAAACACACGCTCCATGGGAATCA
Organism: Labeo calbasu; assembly: GCA_019740295.1. Lineage (NCBI taxonomy): Eukaryota > Metazoa > Chordata > Actinopteri > Cypriniformes > Cyprinidae > Labeo > Labeo calbasu. The sequence goes on from JAHKKF010513386.1 coordinate 29,425, forward strand.
GCATGTGGAGCGTTTCTTTTTGTTGTGTTGTTGTTAATGTCATACATGGAGGCGTCTCCGCGGAGTTTGACCTCAACTTTCATCTCCACACACGTGAAGGTCCCGGACTAGCCTTCCCGAGCCTCTTCAGATCCCCTATTAGCGATTCCCTTGTGTGGTGAAGAGCGGCCGACAGCATTCATATTTAATCGCTACAGATCAATTATTAAACTCTGGGATCTTATCCCCCTTCTCTGGTGTGAAACATCTAATAGGATGGGACATATCCCCTGACTCCTTCTCTCTCCTCCTCCTTTCTTTTACCTCCCCCGCCCAAACGCTCCTCCGCGGAGGAAATTGGATGTGGAGCGGCAGTGGCGCTCTGTAGGATTACTACCGCAGGGCTTCCTTTGTGTTTCGGGCCCTGGAGCGAGGAAACCTGACCTGTGAGTCTAAACAAGCCCATTTGCTCGGAATGAAAGTGTGGTTAGCGTGGAACG
>JAHKKF010513389.1:1801-16042 GCA_019740295.1 Labeo calbasu
TGATTTTGAACTTCCAAAATGCAGTTTAAATGTGGCTTCAAACGATCCCAAATGCGGTTGTAAATGATCCCAGCTGAGAAAGAAGGGTCTTATCTAGCAAAACGATTGGTTGTTTTCATTTTAAAAAATACAATTTAAATACTTTTTTATTTCAAACACTCCTCTTGTCTTTCTCTCCCTACACTGTGTATTCTGACTCAAGACAGTTAGGGTATGTAGAAAAACTCCAAGCGTATTTTCTCCCTCAACTTCAAAAATCATTTCAAAATCATCCTACATCGCTGCAGACCCAGTCTTTCCAAAGTAAACATGCAAAGAAGATCAAACACCCTTAACTAAAAGGTAAAACTGTGTTATCTGATGATTTTGAAGTTGAGGGAGAACATGAGATGGGAGTTTTTCGACATACCCTAACTGTCACGAACCGGGAAAAAAAGACAAGACAAGCGTTTGACATTAAAAAGTATATAAATTGTATTATTTTTATGAAAATAACCAATCGTTATGCTAGATAAGACCTTTCTTTCTTGGCTGGGATCGTCTGAAGCTGCATTTAAACTGCATTTTGGAAGTTTAAAATCGGAGCACCATATCAGTCCATTATATGGAGACAAATGCTGAAATGTTTTCCTCAAAACACATAATTTCTTTACGACTGAAGAAAGAAAGACATCAACATCTTGGATGACAAGGGGGTAAATACATTATATGTGAATCTTTGTTTTGGAAGTAGACTTCTCCTGTAATGATAACTATATTAGTGTCCACCTCAACCTACAGTAATGTTCTGTTTATTACCAGTTTATTGTCCTCAATTGCTTGAGCTCTTTAAAGTTGGAGGGATTCTGATTTGCTGTCAATGCTTTTATCATTCATCAGCTGGACAAATTGTTCTGAAGGGATTCTGACAATATCACTTCTGTATTGTTATCATTGTTGTTATGGTAAAGACTATTTTCATAGAATACTCAAATCCTCTGAGTACTTTTCATATACTTTTTAAGAGGATGTGATTTTTTTTTATTTATTTATTTATTTATTTTTTTTTTTTACAGCTAAACAATGACAAAACTGAAATAATCTTTTTGGCCCATCGGTTCTGACCTCTGAAATTGTCAATCACCTTGATTCAATCTCTTCTATTGGCTAGTGTTATATTTGATCCCAGCTTGTGTTTTGATAAACAGATTTGCGCTGTCGTGAAAAGCAGTTTCTTTCAGTTAAGCTCTACTGGCTAGGCTCAAGAAGATGCTTTCTAAGAAGGACCTCAAAACCATTATTCATAGTTTTATAACAGCAAGATTGGACTACTATAATTCATTCTGGGTTTGCCTAAATCAGTTTTAGATCGCTTGCAGATGGTTCATAACACAGCAGCCAGATTACTGACCGGCACATTACAATTTTGCTAACCTGTCTTCACTGGTTCCCAGTTACGTTCTATGTTGATTTAAAATTGTTATCTTTTTCTGATAGCACACGTACATCACGGAGACGTCTATGTGACATCTGCATGTACATCTGCAAGATATTTTTTGACAGTGTTTGCTCATCTGTAATATGGACGTTTTATATTAGATGTCAAAAAGACAATTAGAAAATGTCTTTAAGATGTTTATGATTTAATGTATGTAAAACTGACATTTTAAAGACATTTAGCAGATCTTCGTACACAGCAGATGCTTTCCAGTTGAACCGAGATATTTTGCAGACATATCTGTGTTGTTTTTAAAGCTTCGCATGAACTTGCACCATATTACATTTGTGATCTTCTCACGCCATATGCTGCTTCAAGACTAAACTTATTTTGTTTTTCGTCTACAGACCTTAGTCAATTTTGATGCCATATTGAATTTAACACAGATGGAAAAGAGGCTGTGGAGGATAGATTTACACTTTTTTACAATGGCACATACTGTATAAACGTCCTAGATCACATAATTTTCACAATTCACAACTTTCAAAGCTGTTTTATGACTGTTCTGGCTTACCAAGAGTTTTTTCTTCTTCTTCTTCTTTGGAAAGACACTTCATGAGCTGAATAATCAGTATGTTGTTAACTGAACACACTGTACTTCTATTCCCCACAACCTCATTTTCAGTCCTGTCAAAAATTAAATATGGCGCTAAACTGACTAAAGTCTATAGTAGGGAAGTAGACATATTCAAACACAGGTGAAAATCTCCTATTTGTTTATATTAATAAATAATACATATTTATTTAGTGCCCTTTTTAATTTAGTTACCATTTGTTTGTTCCTAGTTCAAGAAATTCTGTTGAGTATAGGACAAAATTTTTGTTTTTTTAGGTGAAACTGGTCGCCATGGTAATCTTTCAAAAGGTCTGCCCAAAGTTTAGCTAATCTAATTCCAAAAAATCGACATAATTTTAACAATATTACAGCAAAGATAGAAAGAACAAGAATAAGATACTCTATGTAAACTTACAGAGCATCTTCAATAAAGACGCGTTATATTTACTCTAGCAGTTCCCTACTCACTGTTTCAGTCATTCAGTCATTAAGCCCTGTGTTCACACCATGAACGAAAGGAAAAAGCGAAACGAATCGGCGACGAATTAATTGAACACCATCTCTTCTTCATCCCGTTTCTTCTCAATCATTTCTTTGAAGCGCTGTGATCATTGTATGCGAGGGAAGTCTCCATTTGTTTCTCTCTGAAGTCTGGAGACCCCATGCTGAGTTTTACGACGTTGCTCAAAACCCCCTCAGATCTGAAAACTTAAGGCACTGTTGTGTCTCTTTTTATCTCGAAGCTCCTACTTGAAGTCTCGACCCAGCAAAATTGGGTTGTAATCTGTTCTATCACTTTTAGTCCAGAAATAAATCAGGGTAACCACACTGTCCGTCTAAAATTTCAGTCTTACTGCAGTTAATGTAGGCTAATACACATATTTTACATGAAAAAAAAGAAAACAAGAGCGCTAATTAAAAAAAAATGGCAATAAAATATTTCACAATATTTGTGTAACACTGGTCTGTTGTATTGCTGATATGGCCATGTAATAAATGAACACTATAAATGAGATTTTCCCACAAGAATGGCATGTTCAAGAGTTTGATCTATCAGCTTTTCTCCATCCCGCGCCAGTCTGTCCAATCACAGCGAGGCGCTGCGCTGCGTGTATCTGGGGGTTTATGTCCATCCCCTTCAGCAGAAGCTATTTAGTCAACAGCTGACCGTGACCAGAGCAGCAGTTGAGTGAAGGATCAGCACTAACTAGCAGATTTGACTGTGAAGACAGAAGAGAGATTATGTACTGATGTTTTAAAGCTTCAAACGAGGATTATCCGTGTTTACTGTTACAGCGCCATTCATACTATTTTCCACTGGAAGTCTCGAAGAAAAAAAAAAAACTTGAGAAGAAGACTGTTCATATCTATGGAAGACAAACAGTCCCAAACATTTTAAAGAGGGGCTATAGATGTCTCATGTTTATGCTTTTTGGTTATGAATATTAGTAGGTTTTGAGCACAAGAGACACGTTGTATAATATCCCAAACACTGAGGAAAAGTCCTGAAGATGAAGGGAGCGATGGCAGCACTTCAACTCTGTTTGTGTATCTTGGCCGTAAAGGTGAGTTATTCGTTTCTCTGTTTTATAATATTTTTTAAATGACGTTTAAACTCATAACAGTTCGTTTAGTTTTTTTAAATTTGAGTTGGGGTGGTTGTAAACACATAGTTTTCACTGTTCATAATTTTCCAGCGTTACTGGGTCTTTCCAGTTACTTAATTACGGGAGCCTAGGGAGTGTTGTAACACTTTTTGCTTTAACGTCTGTAACGTCTGTAAAGTGTGTTTTTTCGTTATGCATCTCACATTTTGATACAGTATTTCCATGTCTGCTTCGAATTTAAGTACAGTACTTTTTAAAAAAAAAACACAGCTTATTAATTTAATGCCATTTAATGTAAAGTACAAAAGTGCGCTGTTGTTACAACCTACTCCTCTTAGTAACACTAATAAAGTGTGGTAATCAGATTTACTTTTAAACACAAATAATTAAACACCCACCCTCATTACACTTTAAACATTTTAATTGAAACATGTACACTACCAGTCAAAAGTTTTTGAACAGTAAGAAGTCTTTTCTGCTCACCAGGCCTGGATTTATTTGGTCCAAAGTACTGCAAAAACAGTAACATTTTGAAAATAGTTTACTATTTAAAATAACTCTTTTCTGTTTAGATATTTTTTAAAATGTAATTTATACCTGTGATTTCAAAGCTAATTTTTAGCATCATTACTCCAGTCTTCAGTATGCATATTTGCTGTTCAAAAAACATTTTTTAAAATTATTATTACTTAATATTATTATTATTAAAAACCGCTTCTGCTGTATTTCGCATCAAATAAGTGCAGGCTTGGTGAGAAGAAGAGAATTCATTAAAAATCTTACTGTTCAAAAACTTTTGACTGGTAGTGTAGGTCATATTTTAGTTAAAAATAAATTTTATAATTTCTGAAACAAATGAAAAATAAAAACAAGCTAACATTTCAAACAACAGATGGAGACTTTATTTTTGCAACTGCATATCGAAATACAGTTAATGTTATAACATCACATTAATCAGAGAACCTGATTAAGATGGCACCTTTTTATTTAGCATTTACCTGACAACTCTAAACAAACTGTGTTACATTCTCTCCTAGAATGTGTTTTAAACCAGGATATTAGTCAGTTAGGGATTCAGTATATGCAAACGTGTTGAATTATGCAGGATGTTATTTTTCGGTACTTGTGTGTGCTTGTGTTCCTTTTATGATTAGTTTTAATAAACACCGGATATTGCCTGGCACAAATGTAAAGTAGTTAAAGACAGGAAAGTAACACCCTTTGTCTCCTAGGACGTGCGTAACACAACTTTAGTGTTTTTATCACACATATACAGTGTTATATCCTGCCGTTGTTCACAGCGAGTGTAAAATGAATATTTAGCATCCAAATGGAAAGATTTATCTCATCATGTTTTCCAAATGATAAATTATGCTCGAAGAAATACGCCCTGGAGATGTCAACACAGAGCCAAATGGCCTTGTGATTTATTCCCGTTAAATCGGGAAACGCTTAAATAAAAGGTTGCTTTGTCACTCCAAATTAGAGCAGTTAATCACAAAACAACTGATTTCTCTGTTCTGACAGTTACACGCTTATGCAAAATGCAAACGATGAACATTTTTGCTCGCTGATTCTGCACTCTTTTCAGGTCAGTGGTAGGTAATGCATTCATTGCTACTGGCCTGATCCAGATCCATGTCTCCTGGTGTGTTCAAACGGTCTGTGGGGGAGCCAGGGATAGCAGCAGACCAACCCCCCCTTGTCTGTTGGTTGATAGGCAACCACAGCTTAAGTACTGCTGGGGCCCGGGATATCCGGAGCATTGTAATTATCATCATTTTCTCTTGGTCTGTGGAGAGCGAGGGGGTAGAATTTGCAGCTCAGTAATTTGACTTTCCATTTAGCCACATCACTTTACTTCATTCGGTGGGGGCAGAATCGCGGCTTCCTCTTGAACTCACAACCTCGTTTTTTTTCTTCCCTCTGTCTTGTTTCCTTGATAGAGAAGCCCACTGTCTCCGGCAGCAAACTGACACTTTTGTAAATGATCTTGAAGTTCTGCAGGCCCCGGGCCATGTTTAGCCTGCCGTTTAATGCGTTCTGACTCTTTTGTGAAATGGAGCTTCTGCTACTGTTGGCTGCAGCGAGATAAGATAGCGGTCAGTCTCAGTGGATATCTAGGGTTGTATGTTTGGTTGGTGGGGGTGAGGGGTCAATCACTGTTGCCTCCTGGGGCTCACAGCTCCTTTCATGTTCTCTTCATTCTCTTTCCACTCACACATGTGCTCATATATTATATTGTACAGCACTGGAGGCAAGACAACCCAGGAGAGCAGGGTGAAAAAAAAATTAAAAATACATATAAATAACTAATACACATCACCATACTTCCAAAGTTGACTGACAACTTTAATAATTCCAAAAGTGTTTTTGCAAGTTTTCTAAAATGTTACATTTTTGGCATTGTATAATTAAAGGGATAGTTCACCCAAAAATGAACATTTTGTCATTATTATTCACCCTAATTTTGTTTCAAACCTGTATGAGTTTCTTTCTTATGTTGAACAGGAAGATATTTTAAAAGTTGATGGTCCCCTTTGAGTCAGTGGAGAAAAACAACTGTTTGGTTCTTCAAAATACTTTTTTCTTTTGTGTGTTCAACATAAGAAAGAAACGTATACAGGTTTAGAACGACATGAGGGCGAGTAAATTATGACAAATTCTTCATTTTTGGGTGAACTATTCCTTTGAAATATGCATTGATTTGCATACATTTTCCAGAACTGAAACATGAAGATTGGATAAAGCCAGGTTTAAAATTCTTGTTTCGTTTTTGTTGATATATTAGAGTTTTTACAGATAGGTTTTTGCATATTTTAGCACTCCATAAATCAGAAAAATATTGTCATCAGGCGAATCTTTTGAGAAAAATGCCTTTAAAATTTATTTGGATTTATTTGATCCGAAGTACAGCAAGTACAGCAGTAAAATTTTAAATTATTTTTATTATTTAAACTTACTGTTTTCTATTTGAATGTATTTTAAAATGTAATTTATTCCTGTGATTTCAAAGCTGAATTTTTAGCATCATTACTCCAGTCACATGATCCTTAAGAAATTATTCTATTATGCTGATTTGCTGCTCAGAAAAAAATATTATTTTTAATATTATCAATATTTAAAACAGTTGAGTACATTTTTTTCAGGATTCTTTGATTAATAGAAAGATCCAAAGATCAGCATTTATCTGAAATAAAAAGCTTTTGTAACATTATATACTATACCATTCAAAAGCTTGGAGTCAGTATAATTGTATTTTTTTAAATAAAAAAAAAATGCTTTATATTGACAAAAAGTAATAACAAAGACATTTATAATGTTACAAAAAAAAAAATATTTCACATAAATGCTGTTCTTCTGAACTTTTTATTCATCAAAGAAACCTGAAAAAATTCTGCTCAGCTGTTTTCAACATAATAATTATAACATTTTTTGTTTTCTGACCAGCAAATGATTCTGAAGGATCATGTGACTGGAGTAATGATGCTAAAATTCCAGCTTTGAAATCAAAGAATAAATTACATTTTAAATATATCCAAATAGAAAACAGTTATTATAAATAGTACAATTATTTCAAAATGTTAGTGTATTGCTGTACTTTGGATCAAATAAATGCAGACTTGGTGAGCAGAAGAGTCTTCTTTAAAAAACATTAAATATCTTGCTGTTCAAAAACTTTTGACTGGTAGTGTATGTATTGTAATTGAAATCCGCAGATGCAGCTAGATAAAGTGCAATAAAATTATTTGGATGTTTTTTTCTACTAGTCTAAACGAAGACATGTTATAAAAGCAAAATATGCCGAAATCCTAAAACTGACCAGAGCATGAAAAAAAAACAAACAAACAAAAACAATGTTTTTGTCTGTAGCGGCTTTCCTTAAAGGGATAGTTTACTCAAAAATGGACATTCTGTGATCATTTACTCACTTTCATATCATTCCAAACCTTTCGTCTGTGGAACACACCAAACATATTTTGTAATGGTTTTGGACCTTTCAATGTATGAATAAAAAAACAAACAAAAAAAGACATCCTTCAAAACATCTTCTTTTTGTGTTCTGCAAAAGACAGTCGTGCATTTGGAACAACAAGTAAATTTTCATTTTTGGTTGACCTACGTCTTTACGAAAGATCCCATCATTCAACAAGCATGTGTGTGGGGAGGGTTTGACCTACATTGTGGGAACCAGTCAACAGTAAATGTGGCGTCCAGACTGACATTGTCCCTCTGAGGAGGGAACGAGATGTTTGGGTAGATCAAAGATATTTTGTGTGAACTGGCTTCATTCAAATGCATTATCTTTCTGCATTATGTGGAATCAGCACAGGCTGAAAGTGTTTATGCCCCGCCCTCCTCCACCTCCTCTGAGCTCTACATTCCTGCCTCTGCCCAAATGTTTATAGGTGATATATCATTTGTTTGCACTATTTAGCTAGACTTAGGTACAAATTATATGGTGAGACACTGTTACTAAGGATGTTAAGTTCCCCCCGCAGCTCACTGTGTTTGGTGAGCATTAAAACACCATATTAGGAAACTGACAAAGAAAATTCCAATGGTACTGCTCAGAAATTTCTCCCTGTTTATATGTGCCTTCCCTTCCTGTCCAAGAAAGTATATATAAATATATATATAGTTTGTTTTCTTTGTATTTTTAAAAAAAAATATTTAGTTTAAAATTCCGAAATTATTTGTCAAATATAAAATAACAAAAAGTCACATTGTGAAATATTAAAATACATCACATTTAAATAACAGTTTTTTATTTTAATATATTTTAAAACGTGATTTCTTCCTGTGATGCAAAGCTGAATTTTCAGCATCATTACTCCAGTCTTCAGTGTCATACTTCAGAAATTATGTGCTGATTTGGTGCTCAAGAAACATTTATTATCATTATCAATGTTGAAAACAGTTGTGCTGTTTTATTTATTTTTATATTTTTCAAATTCCGTTTTTTTTTTTTTCTGTTTTAATTTTTCTGGATTCCAATTCTTTTCCAAATTTTTCTAGACTCTGTTTTAATGGTTAAAAACATTAATCGAAAAGCTTGTCCAATTAATTGAAATCATGAAATTTACACAATTTAAATGTTTTATAGTATATTAAAATAGTAAACCATTATTTTAAATTGCAATAATGTTTAATAATATTACTTTTTTTTTTTTTTTGACTGTATTTACTTTGATGATCATAAGAGACTTTTTTAAAAAACATCAAAAAATTTTCTGATCCCAAACTATTGAACAGTTGTGCAGCTACTGCAATTATTTTTGTTGATAGATAAAGTGAAAAGAAATAAGAAATAGTAACGTGTCTATTTAATTTTCAAAGCAATTTATTAAAAGTTTAACAAATATAAATTTTAGGACCCTATGAAATCCGTTTTATTTTTATTTTTTGCCATATATTGTTTTTTTCCATTTCCGTTTCATTTCCGTAATTTTTCCGCATTCCATTTTAATTTTGCTAGACTCTGATTTAATGGTTAAAAATATTAATCAAAAAGCATGTCCAATTTAAAAGCAATTTAAATTGGCCGTAAGCGTAACGCACTTCAGTTTGTATGTAGTAAACGAAACTGGGCGTCTGCGCCATGCATTCACACAGAAACACGCAGAACATGCAGGATTCATATTTAAATAGCCTGACCTACTTTTGATTTACTCATCCATAATTTAGCAAATTCCGCGTCCACGTTTTATTGCCGTAGACATCCCAATATTCAAGTTTGTGGTTGATCAATATGGGCTTTTCACATGGCAGATTCTTAAATGTTTGGTCCCTTTCAATATTGAATATTTAGTTACTCAGCTCTTTAAAAACCATGAAAAGGTGTATCAGCAGAAAGCCGGTGCGACTGAAATGCAGAAAGAGCTGCCCTTTATACTTACAAAGTGAAGGTTGTTGCCCTGTGGGCAGCTGTGTACAAATGTGTATTAGTGTTTCTATGAGATTATGAGCGCTCGTTCAACAGGTTTACACACGCTCGCTCGTCCCAACAGAGATCAGAGAGGAAAAGAGAGAGACATCAGAGAGGCTGTGTGGGTTTTGCTTTCCCTCTTTGGAGGAGCTTTACATGTTAGGCATCTGTTGGCTCTTGTCAGAGCCCCAGGGGGCAGTTGTGAAGCGGAGGGGGTTTGTGAGGGGTAATTTTCCTAAACATATGCATGTCTAAGATGCCGCAGAACTGACCTCCTCTATCACACCTGCAGAGCTGAGGGGGACATCAAAGTCTTCTCTCCTACCCAAACAGACGCACACACACATCACACATCACACCCTCCCCTGAGGTCTCAAGCTGCACCGGTGTCCCCACTGCTGATGCGTCTGTGCTAATACACATAATGCTCCATTCCTTTTGAATGAGGAGTCTTTAAAATATCCCTTAATGATGCTCTGCCTGATATTTTTTTATTATAGATGTGTGAAAGGGTGTGTTGTTTCACTCAGTCACTATTTACACCCAAATTGGAGTGTTGAAGTCACAAGGACTGTTGAAACTCACTTCAGGCTCTCACAGGAAACACTGCGCAATTAAAATGCCTAAACCCCATTTAATACAAAATCACAGGGAAATGTGTGTGTGTTGGAACATAGTGTCCCACATATGTCAGCGTGTGGACTACATGATATGGCAAGCTCTGCTACAAATTAAAAGCTGTGGTTTTATGAAGCTGCTCTTTTTGAATGTGTTTTAGACTTTTATTTTTTAAAACTTTGCATCCAGTACTTGTTTCTTGTTCATTTTGGGGTGCTAATTCCAAAAATAGTGTCTGTTTTGCCCTGGACCACAAAACCAGTGATTAGTAGTACGGGTATATTTGTAGCAATGGCCAACAGTACACTGTATGGGTCAAAATTATTGATTTTTATTAGTAATATGTATTGCTAAAAACTTTAAAGGCGATTTTCTCAGTTTTTTTTTTTTTAATTTTTTTTGCCCCATCAGATTCCAGATTTTCAAATAGTTGTATCTCGGCCAAATATTGTCCTATCCTAACAAACCATACATCAATGGAAAGCTAATTTATTCAGATGTATAAATATCAATTAAAAAAAAAAAAAGTGGTTTTGTGGTATATGGTCACATATGATTTTTTGCTCTCAACAACCCTTTGTGAAGTGAAGAAGTCTTAATCAGCAGGAAAACATGCCACAAAGACATAATTTCTTTCTTCCTCTAGGCCAGATTACAACTATTTGTTCAATTTCCAGCCAATTTTTACATGTATTAAATTATTTTATGCTTAATCCTGATTTCAAGGTTAGAATTAGGACCAATGACAGAAGAAAATACAAAGGCAAGATGTTTTCTGCTACATCTGGAGATGTTTTGCTATATCCTTTTATGAAAAAAGCCTATTTATAAACCTTTATGGAATGTTATTTGACATTAAATGGAGTATTTGAACTACATGAAGAAATGTTTTTATTTTTAATGTTTTCTATTTTTAACTTATACAGTATTTTTTAAACTCAGCATCATCAAATTAAGTAATATTAGAACTGGTTTGCAAATCAGCAGCATTTTTTTTTGTTGTTTTTCTATTTGTGAATTTTTATAATTACCATTTATATTGTTTTTAGGTTTTTATTCCACACAATATTTGAATGTAATTCCCTGGCTAAAGATCAGTATATCTTCATATTTTTGTTAGATATTGAGACTGAAAGGGATTGAAAACTCTTAAAGGTGCTGTGTGTATATATATATATATATATATATATATATATATAGCATATTTAGGAAACTAAAGTTCATATAGGCTGCATTTACACTAGCACAAAAAATCTGATTTTTTTTTTTGCTCACATCTGACACAGATTGGAATTTGTTGCACACAAGCAAACTTAAAAATCCACATGAGATCTTATTTTTCCCGATCCGATCTGGGCCACTTGCGAATAAAGAACTGTATAAAGAATTTTTGGGTATAATATGTTACAGTTTACTTTAGTTTGGTATCCTCACTTACATTAATGAACTAGTGTCCTGCTCCCACTAGTAAAAAAAGATCAAAAATTATATCTGAATAATTTTTGGTTTGACTGTACGTCTAAACACGCGTCCGATTCCTCTCAGAACTCCCAATGCGACGGCATCACGTTTGCCCATAAAGATAGTGTTTTAATGGTGGCGTGGTGTATGCATCGCATTTTATTGAGATTAATGTAACTTCTTAGGAGTAGGAAATTGCACATTTAGGAGCTGGTTTCAACCCCTGCCCAGTGAATTTTAAAAAATCCAGCAGCTTTGCTACTAAAAGCTACATTTTTTTTGCAGCAATGAGGTGATACTTTAGCAGTTTTTGTGATTAAACCAAGCTTCACTTATTTGCAAGCTTCATACTCGCTTGCGTGTTCTCTCTCTCTTTCTCTCTCTCCCTGTCTTAATTCATTCTAATTTGTTTCAATAAATATAATCTTGGCACTACTTTGTTTTATAAAGAATTCTTCCTGTAATGAGCTGTAGATAAAATAACAAATAAAAATTACCGGTCTTTTCCGGTCTTTATCCGTTTAGTCAGATTTTGTGCTGCAAAACATCCATGACAGCTGTTGTCTTGCTGGAAAATAATAATGGCCACTCGACGTGAATTATATAAATAATTTTAATAGCACAGCCATTCAAAACCCAAGGGGCTACCATGTGCATAGGAAAGCGTTCGCTGACAATCATTTTGAGAGGGAATTAATGTAAACACAGATATCAGATACCAGTCGTGTTCAACGTGAATGTAAACAGGTGGGCCAAAAAGTAAGAAATGGTCAAAAGATCAGATCTGTGCTACTTGTTCAGATATATTACTACTTGTTTTTCCGTAAACCAAAGCTAAAGCCAGTTAATCTGCTTTGAAAATTCTGTGTCAGAATGTCTGTTTATGTTTTGGTCTGTGTGACTCCGCCCTCTGCCAGTTTAACCAATAGTATTTTGACATTTCGGGTTGCCAGAGAGTGGAAAACGGCGTATCGCGGCCATGGAAGCCAGCAAAGAAAATCTAAAAAGACCAGAGTAAGGCTTGTCCATTGCGCTAATTCCCATTGCATGTCCTCAACATGCTGCAGCGACATGTCTGAGGAGGAGGGCGGTGGGACAATATTTTGAATTTGGACTACAGTACCCATTTAACCGCTAGAAGTCATTCAGTGTATTAGCATTGTCTTTTAGGTTGCTAAGAGCAAAATTATGGTGCAGATTGCGTTATTATTATCATTATTTTGAATTCGACGTGCTTGTGTGTTTTGCAGGTGGCGTTTGGTAAGGCCTGTACCAGTGAGCAGTTTACAAAAACAGGTGAATGTTGCAGCATGTGTGCTGCGGGCACTGGTTTGGCAAGCAGCTGTGATCAAGAAGACACCAAGTGTCGGCCGTGTCAAGATGGTGAGTGTTTTCAAAACGTACATTTACATTTTTATTTTGAATAAATGCCTAGATGTGAATGTTGTTTTGCCAGTTATTTCCGTATTACTGATAAAATACACTTTAAATCTCTCCTAGGTGTGTCGTTCTCAGACTCTGAGAGTCTTTCGGCCTGTCGTCTGTGCGCCCGCTGCCCCGCCGGCATTCCTGAACTGGCAGGCTGCACACCCACTCAGGATACCCAGTGTGATTGCGGGGAGAATTTTTTCTTGTGGCGTGAGGATAACAGCACAGGTGGGCTGTGTGCGCCCTGCACCATGTGTGGGCATGGAAGCGGTGTGTTTCAGGTCTGTGGGCCACTGGGAAATACCATATGCGAGCGGTGTAAACCAGGGACTTACTCGAAGGAGAAGAGTTACAGGAAACCCTGCGTGCCCTGCTCACGCTGTAGTGATGACGAGGTGGAGATCAGACCCTGCCAGCCGGACTCTGACACCGTCTGTATGGGTGAGTGTGACTGTCATTGTATTCTAGTGTGTGTACATTTTCTTGGGTGTATGATGGAGCAGAATATAACTGTAGGGCATGTTTAAACTAAATTTAAAAATAAATTCATGATAACGCTGTGGGATAGTTCAGCCAAAAATGAAATTCTGTCTAAATTACTCACCCTCATGTCGTTCCAAACTCGTAAGACCTTTGTTCATCTTCAGAACACAAATTAAGATATTCTTGAGGAAATCCGAGAGCTTTCTGACCCTGCATAGACAGCAACACAGCTACAACGTTGAAGCCCCAGAAAGGTAGTAAGGACATCAATAAAATAGTTCATGTGGCATAAGTGGTTCAACCTTAATTTTACAAATCTACGGGAACACTTCTTGTGCGCAAGGAAAACAAAAATAACGACTTCATTCAGCAATTTGGTCTTGGTTCTCTCTGAATGCGTGGTGGAGACTGGCATGGAGGAGAAGAATTGTTGTTTGTGTGAAAAGTTATTTTTTGTTTTCCTTGCACACAATTTTTTTTTTGTAGATTCATAAAACGCTCTATTTTTAATTTTACAGTGAAATATTACAATATTAATATTTCTTATTTTGTTAATTTGTTTAGTAATAATGATAATATTATTATTATTATCATTTTATAGTCATATTGATAAATAATCACAACATTTTTCATATTTTAAAGCGCAATCACAATTTTTGTTATATGAATTGCAATTCAAAAA
>JAHKKF010513390.1:0-20370 GCA_019740295.1 Labeo calbasu
GCAAGCACTGTAGATTATCGCACCACCCTGATAACCGATATGGCCTCGTGCCCGTCCATCTGTCCCAACACCCTCCCGCTGACCCTCACTCAGCAATGCCATCTGTGATTCTGTGTGACCCTAACGTCCCGCTTTTTGCTTCTTCACACTTCGATTCTCATGGTCTCACAAACACATCTCTGTATGTTTCTCTCATGTTCCATCTGTGTCTCTCGATCACACTCCTCTATCTGTGAAGATCAAGCGGCCTGCTGTCCCACGGTGGTCGTCTAATGGCTGCCCGTTAGGACTTGGATAATCTTGTGGATTGCTGTAAAATGCTCTAGTGGGAAAGTGGATCAGTTTAGCTTGTCTGTGCCATTTCGTTCTTATGTATTGTTATGTAATGTGACCCTAACATGATGACCAAGGAATCAGAGCGATGAATTGTAGTTGATTGCCACTTTGAGCAAGTTGTTTCTGGCAAGCTCATAATCTAGCTCAGACTGGTTTGGACTGCGGCTTGTCGAACACACACAGACACACACACACACAAAATCAGATTTTCCTTATGTTTAGTCATGCTGCAATAACAGGGACATTTCATCAGCTCATAGACTTATACACACACACATACTTCAATCTGTACAAATGGCACCATGCTTGCAATCTCATAAAGTGCTCTGCACTTTACTCACACACACAGTAGTTGGGGTTACAGCATTCTTTTCAAAGAGTCTCCAACAGTTCTGGTTTGTGTGGGATATTGTGAGGGTGGACGGCCTGAAGACTAAAATGCTTACTGCTATTACATAACCGTAATCATGGCTGTAAGAGCACAACTTTTCCTTCTCGGTGACATATATATATACTGTCTCTCAGCTGTTCTACTTTTTCTCCCAGAGCACTTAATTCTTCTAATCTGTCATTCTCCCCATCTCAGAGTGAATAATGGCTGCAGGTTCTCGCTTGTTGTAGTTTCTCTCCATCAAGTAAAGTTCTTAGACAAACTGCTCTGCAAAATGGTTGTTTAACAGTCTCGACTGTGCTTGTCAAGGCGGGAACATTCCTGCAGAATTCCAGACACTCAAGATTCCCACTCGCATAAACAGCAGAGTTCACTGACATCACAAGACGTATCGAAATGTTTATTTATTATAAAATGTACACTACCGTTCAAATGTTTAGGGTTGATAGTTTGTAATGATTTTGAAAGAAGTTTTTATAAATCAAAAATATTATTGAAATGTTTTTACAATTTAAAATAACTGATTTCTATTTTAATGCATTTTAAAATGTTATTAATTGCTGTGATGACAAAGCCGAATTTTCGGCAGCCATTACTCCAACCATTCTAATAGTCTGATTTAATGTACAATAAATATTTGTTATTAATATCAATGTTGAAAAACATTGTTCTGTTTCATATTTTTGTGGAATTTTTTTTAGAATTCTTTGATTAATAGAAAATTAAAAATAAAACCATTTATATGAAAAAGATTTTTGTAACAATGTAAGTGTATTTGTCATGTTTAAAATCAATTTAATGCATCCTTGCTAAATAAAATTATTAATTTATTAATGCCCCTAACTTTTGAACGATCAAAAATATGTTTTTGAAAAATCATATTTTTTGAACGATAAAAAATGTTCAAATAAAAGTATCATGATCAGTTAAATCAATGTTGTGTCATATATATATACACTACCAGTCAAAGGTTTTTGAACAGTAGGATTTTTTATGTTTTCTTTTAATGTTTTTAAAGTTTCTTCTGCTCACCAGGTCTGCATTTATTTACTCCAAAATACAGCAAAAACAGTAAAATTTTGAAGTATCTGATTTGCTGCTCAAAAAACATGTATTATTATTATTATTGTTATGTTGAAAACAGCTTTTTTTCAGGTCTCTTTGATTAATAGAAAGTTCTCCAAGACTCCAAGCTTTTGAATGCAATAGTGTATAAAATGTAAAAATATAAAATGTTGCAAAAGCTTTTTTTCGCGATAATCTTTGGATCTTTCTATTCATCAAAAAATCCTGGAAAAAATTTTACTCAACTGATTTAAATATTGATAACAATGATAAGAATAAATGTTTATTGAACAGCAAATCAGCATATTAGAATGATTTCTGAAGGATCATGTCACACTGTAGACTGGAGTAATGAATGAATGCAGAAAATGTAGCTTTGATCACAGGAATAAATTAAGTTTGAAAATATATTCAAATAGAAAGCAGTCATTTTAAATAGTAAAAATATTTCACAATATTACAGCTTTTGCTGCATTTGAATCAAATAAATGCAGGCCTTGGTGAGCGGAAGAGACTTCTTTAAAAAAAACTATTAAAAATCTTACTGTTCAAAAACTTTTGACTGGTAGTGTATACATATATATGTGTCACATGAGACCCTGATTGGATAAAGGCGTCAGGTGTCATTGTCAGCTTGACATCTCGTACAGAAAGACTTTTGACTATTGACAAAGTCCACTTTGCAGCTTGTTCTGGCCCACTTAGACAGGAAGAGGCCTGTCTGATAAACATGTGAAGTCACCAACCATGGTTTTAAGTGATTATAGTGGCTGTCTGAAAGGGTTACTATGATAATAGTGGAAAAAGACAAATTTTAATAATAAGCACAGATTAATTCCTAGGATTCATTCAGAAAAACTAAACGTATAGTTCTTCTCGTAGATATCTAGTTTGCCGAGCATAACTCTGAATGTCCTCCAAAGATTTCATGTCGCAATCCAACCTTTAGCAAATTCAGTGGCTAGTTATGCAGCTCCTTATAAACATGCTTTTGTTTCCAGGCATTAAAAATCTGATCAATCAGATCAGAGCCGGTTTGCCAGATTGTGAAAGTCTATTTTTGTGTCCAATATGTTTCACTGAATGACTGTACAATATGTGGGCCAATATGGGCATTGAGTGATTAGAAAATCCCACATTTGACCCACTTATTGAGGCTGCAGTAATGTTGTCACACTTAGAAAATGATGTTAACCAGATGTTAACTAATGTTGATATCTACTGTTCCAGTGCGAGGATGTCGTCCAGGGAAGATCGTTCAGATGACGGAAGCAGAAGTTCGAGGACTCTGCATTAAATCTCGAGAGATCTTCCTCAGCCAGCCCATCCTGCTGGAGTTGGAGGCTCCACTTAAAATCTGTGGTAGGTTAGATACTCCCCTTCTCCAGAGCGGAGAACATCTCCACTGTTTTAATTACATTCCTTCCCCTCTATCTCTCAAGGTTTCGGAAATCAGCGTGTAAGTAGAGCAGGTTATAAATATGAATGTAATGAGGATAGGTTTGAGGTCATTTCTCTTCTCTCTGTGGCACACCTGAGACCCCTGTGTGTGTGTATGCCAGAGTCATTAACCTGAATTTTGGGTGTTGAGATCTTTAGGCCACTTTTTTTTTTTTTCTAAAATCCTAATCTGACAAATTCCTTATAGCTTTATTGATTTATTGTCAATTGTATAACACTCTCTGTCTCTAGGTGACATCCATGGGCAGTATACAGATCTGTTGAGGTTGTTTGAATACGGCGGTTTTCCACCGGAGGCGAACTATCTCTTTCTGGGTGATTATGTGGACCGAGGGAAACAGTCTTTGGAGACCATCTGCCTCCTACTGGCCTATAAGATCAAATATCCCGAGAATTTCTTCCTCCTGAGGGGAAACCACGAGTGCGCCTCCATCAATCGTATCTATGGCTTCTATGATGAGTGTGAGCATCTGAGCGCATGCATATATAAATACACCAAACGTTAACACACACCTACACCAAATCCTATTGATTTCTCACTCACTGAAGAAACTTTCAGGTCATGGATCATACTTTATTGTTGTGAGCATGTACATTTGTCTGTCTCAGGCAAGCGCAGGTTCAACATAAAACTCTGGAAGACGTTCACAGACTGCTTCAACTGCCTCCCGATTGCTGCCATCATAGATGAGAAGATTTTCTGTTGCCATGGAGGTGAGAACGGGTGAAGGGAAGATGGATCATTTTATAGAAGTGACTCTTGGCCTGATGAAATAGGTCAACCGAGTCTAAAAATATTAATGCATGCTCTTTGTAACACTTTCTCTGTCTGACTTGTCTTTTTCATGTCCATCTTCTAGGTCTCTCTCCTGATCTGCAGTCAATGGAACAGATTCGTCGGATTATGCGACCAACTGACGTCCCGGATACAGGTGTGTATGTGTACATGTGACAAAAACAAATATGTGTTTTAAGCCAATAAATAACTAATGTCTCAGTTGTAATATATGACAGCATTTGCTGATGGATATTTTACAATTACTGTACATCATCCACAGTGGTATTTTAGTATTATTTATAGGGCCCTATGATTTCTGTGATGCGGAAAGCGCAGTCAGAATCTCAGTCATAAAAACGAAATTTACTGTGTAACGCGGAATGTCACAGAATTTGACAAATTTTTGCCAAATAAATCAAAAGTGGGTCAGTACACTTAAATCAGAACGCCAAACGGACTAGTGTCTGAATATTAAGCCGCAAAAATACTACTTAAATATGAATCCTGCATGTTCTGTGTGAATAAATGTTGGAGATGCGCAGTATAACTACACATACTGAACCGCGCATGACATAAACTCTAGAACTGCTCCGAGAGTCACTTCATAAGCATTTTACCATTTCTTTTGAGGTAAACTATTGTCATATTACATACAAATACGCTTTAAAGGTCTTCACAGCAAACTGTCAAAATAAAAGTTTGGTATAACTTGAAGAAACTATGACACACGTATTTCTTAATGGAATGCTATTAGTACTACTATGACTGCGACTACTACTACTACCACCAATAAAATTGTTATTAAAACATTATTTGTATTTTTAAACATTACAAAGGAATATTAAAATATATATATATATATATATATTTACCAGAATTTATTTAACAGAAAAAAATAAAAATACACAACACAGTATTTCTGTTTAAAAAAAGAAAGAAAATAACAATATATTTTAAATAAATATAAATGTATACATATTTTTAAATAAAATCAATTAATTAGAGATGCTTATGATTATTAAAATTTAATGAAACATTTAAAATGGAATCCAGAAAAATATTGTAAAGTTTGGTAAAAATAATATTTTGTTAAACTTTTAAAAAATTACTGTTAAATATTGTAAGTTTCATTATTTTAATTAGACATGCCTTTAATAAAATTTAATGTAATCATTAAGAGTCTTGAAAAATAAAATAAAAAATAACAGAATCCAGAAAAATGTAAATGTAAAAAAGGTAACTTGGAAAAAAAATAAAATGAAATTTGGGAAAAACAGATCAAACAGATTTCGCAGGACCCTATATTTATTACGTGTATTATAGTTTACCTTTACATTTATGCGTTTGTCAGATGCCTTTATCAAAAAAGACTTATATACTGCATTCAAGGTACACGTTTTGACTTTTGACCTACAGGAAGGCTATTTTTATAGCTAGATTTTAATAATATTTTAAATTAGCTATTATTTTTTACAATAACAGATTCTATATATCTGCCATTTATACAAAAACTATTCACAAAAGAAAGGGGACGTGAACGCAATACATAAAACATAGGTTCTATACCAAAAAAAACATTCGGTTCAATAGGAGTTATATACGGAGTCCATTTGTACCAAAAGTCAACAAATATATCTTTTTGGTAATTCACACAGAATGTAATTTTCTCCATAATAAATATACTTTTCACAACGTCAATCCAATCCTGCATCTGTGGTAGATTAGGTTTATACCAGCATCTAGTAATAACTGTTTTACTTGAAGCAAGAATTATTCTGTACATATATTTGTTTTTCTTTTCCCGTTGTCTTTTTTAATGGTAATGTAGGTTTTAGTTATTTCAGTTTGCATATTAGTTCAGCTTAAAATTTATTTCAGTTAGTAACTTAGTATAACATTTTATTACATTTACATGTACATTTATTACAGATACATGTAATGAAATATTATCACAGATACATATTCTCTGTCTCATGGTCTTGCAGGCTTGCTGTGTGATTTGCTGTGGTCGGACCCAGATAAGGACGTTCAGGGATGGGGGGAGAACGATCGTGGCGTTTCATTCACTTTCGGCGCCGACGTAGTCAGCAAATTCCTCAACCGCCACGATCTGGACCTAATCTGCAGGGCACATCAGGTACCAATTCATTTTAACCAGTTAGAATCCACTATCCACGTTTGTAGTTAAAGCTTCTTCTGTATGTAGATCGTGTTTTAGTTTGTGCAGCGAGTGTGTCGTGTTTCACAGGTGGTTGAAGATGGTTATGAGTTCTTTGCAAAGCGGCAGCTGGTCACTCTGTTCTCCGCGCCAAACTACTGCGGGGAGTTTGACAATGCCGGTGGAATGATGAGTGTGGATGAGTCACTCATGTGCTCTTTTCAGGTGTGTTATCATCCACACACACACACACACACACACATTGTACTTTCACAGTGCATTCACACACCTTCTTTTCTCTCTCAGATCCTGAAGCCATCAGAAAAGAAGGCGAAGTATCAGTACAGCGGGGTCAACTCAGGGCGACCTGTGACCCCGCCCCGTACGGCCCAAGCCCCCAAGAAGAGGTGAGCGGCTCGCCACCCAGAACCACACTCTCCATCCCCCCACCACCTTCAGCAAACTACCCCTATCTGGGGCAGCTTCACCTTCCCAATTCCCCTCTGAAGTCTCTATTCGCCCTGCCAAACCTCTTTCTCTTTTCTTAAAATTTGTGTACAGAAATTTTGCTGTGACCAGTCGAATTCTCTTTTCTTTTGCTCTGCTTGTTTGTTTATTGGTATTTTAATAACATAAAATAATAATAATAATAATAATAATACCGCTTTGGGAAGCAACTCTTGAGCTGCTCTACAAAGAACCCAAAGCAAAACACACACTCATTCTCTTAGTGTCCTGATATATAAGCATTTTATTAAACTTTACTTCAGTACTCTTTGATTATTGAACATTAATGTTGATTCATAAAGAAAGAGTGACGATTGTAAGTATTTGAAGGTTGTTGTGTATTTCGCTACACTCTGAAGTTTCAAGACCAGAGGCTTTCACGCACACACTAACACACACTTAACTCTGTCAGGGTGCTCGATCACAGGTCAGCAGACACTTTACATGAACATGGACACAATCCATTGTGGATAAACTAGGTCAGTGTGGACAAAGCTGGAAAAGGGATTTTAAGTCGGATACCGTGACACGCACACACATTTGCACAGCTGCATTTACAAACGGCATTGCATGTTCTGTTTTCTTAAAACCTCTGGGATTTACAGCGAAACTCTATAGAGCTCTGTTTAACGTGCTGTTTTTATGTCTTACGATAGTAATAATTCAGGAGAAAAGTGTCACGGCATAACACTTCTTTGCATGACCCATGTACGCGTCAGTAATAACCTGTCTGAAACGACATAATCCACCAGCCATTTTTTCATTGGATAACAAGACACATATAGAGCCTCCAAGTATTGGTTCGATATTAAAGACTTGCACTTGTTTGAAGTTCCCCGACATCATTTACAAGGTTAACACTGATTGGATTTGTTTAACAAGGTATTACCTAAAAGAGTAGCACATGTGACTAAACAACGCCTTTCTGTGAAGGATGCGTTTCCCTCACGTTGATTTTCACCTGTCATCATTTTCTAATGTTTTTATTTTTGTGTGTTGCTGTTTACTTCTTCTCCTTAATTTATTTCCAGATGTTGGGAAAGCTATCAAAGTGTTCTAAAAGCAGTTCATGAGTTTTGTATAAGTGGGCTTCAAACTTAATAAATGGAAGAAAACTCTTTTCGCCTCCTCTGTGTTTGTGTCCCTTAGCAACCGTATAAATGCCAGGCTAATTAAAGTGGCGGAGACCATAGTTCTGGATGCTATTCAGCACAATTTTTCCAAGTGTTTCATTAAAATGAGCAGCTCTGTAACTGGCCAATGCTGGAAAATGTGGACGAGGACAATCTGTGGTCTGTTGTCATGGCTACTCCGGCCATGCAGGGTCAGGCTCTATTTCAGTGCAGCCGACAGCAGACAATGAGCTAAAATTGTGTTCGGTTAATAGAAGTACCGTCTGAAATTTCACATGATTGATTTGTTTAATGACCTGAATAAATTCCTTGAATCGATCCAATCATAATTCTGCCTCTCCTGCTGTTTTTGTGCATATGAAGTCTGTCTGGTAAACCGAGCTGTGTGCTTTAAAGATACAGTAAAGGTGGTTTCGCAGTAGGACGTGTTCCTAGAGCACTCCGGTTGACTAATAAAGCAATAATAAGCCCCAAGAAGCTGTGGTTTACAGTGAATTTATAACAGCTAAGGTGCGTTGTTAAAACCCCCTTAGCTGTTATAAATTGACTGTAAACCACGGCTTCACAGGCCTTATTGCTGTTATAAAACTGTTATCTGATATACGGGTCAACATCACTGTAGGGTGCCTTTTGGTGTCCTGTACATAAATAACTAATTTGCCATGATAATTTAACACAAAAATGACTATGAAAGGGTGTGTTATATTAGCCTGCGTTTTTGTATTCATAACAAAAGCATAACTTGGCTCTTTAGATACATTTTCAAGAATTTAAGAAATTAAGTTTTGTGTAGGAGGATGCGTGTTATTGTCCCATGCACTGCTCATTAAATTTGAATGAGAGTAGAATATAGTCAAATCATACTTTTTTTTTTTTTTTTTTTAAATTTTGTTCTCCTGTTAATATTTTGTTAAATAAGAGATCAATTTGGGGATGACATCGCATTTTTTCAAGAAGGTAAACTATGGTATATTGCATGTTTTTTCACACATTCACATGGTAATCATATCATACGATAGACCTCCTCATTCCAAACAACTTTGCCTCTAGAACCACTGCTGTCAAAATCAAATCGTTTGAGAAAATGTAAAAAACCTACTTTTGCGTCCTAGATTTTTGCTCATTCTGGGAAAAAAAACACTGCAGTACAATTCTCTGGACTCTGTAGGTCAATAATTATCAAATTTACCCTTCAGGAAACTATAACAGGGTCGTTTAGAAAAGGGGTCTGTCCAAATTTACCCAAAAGCCTATAAAGCCTAAATGAAAACTCAAAACTTCACAAAACCTGCTGAGCACATGCCACAGGTGATTCTAAACAAGCATGAAAAGTTTTAGGGAGATCAGACCATAGCTGGCGCTGTAACTGTTAAAAAGGATTCAAAAACACTGTGTGCCAAAAATGCTCGAACCCCGGTAATCGCTGCTTCCAGCTATATTTTGAATTAAAGATGCAAACAGAATGCAAAATATCAGTTAAAACTGAAATGTAAGGAAGTAGAATTAAAATGTTTCATTTTAAAGTTTCAAAGAAATTCATTTAAATTAAGATTTTAACTGGAAAAGCAAACAAAAACATTTAAGTTTAAAGGTTTTTAGACCTTAAGGTGTGCTCACATTTATGGTTGCTCTTCAAAATGTCAAAAAATACAGTAATTTAGATGAATACTGCCTAAAGTACTTCCGGTTGCGAACAAATTTCCTCTCATTTAGTGTAGTTCATCATTAGTGTTTGATCACAAGGTTATGACCTTGTTCTCTCTGAGCATCCATC
Organism: Labeo calbasu; assembly: GCA_019740295.1. Classification (NCBI taxonomy): domain Eukaryota; kingdom Metazoa; phylum Chordata; class Actinopteri; order Cypriniformes; family Cyprinidae; genus Labeo; species Labeo calbasu. Next base: position 9,604 of record JAHKKF010513390.1, read on the forward strand.
AGTGTGCGGTATCTTCTCCACCACTTTAGCCCTTACAGAAGCTGTAATCCAGGTCCAGGCTGTGTTTGCTGCCCTCCTGAGTGGCTTATCAAAGAGGCAGCCACACAGAAAGAGGCAGGGCAGGACCATGTGCAGTTCGGCCAGGAGCCAGACAAACAGCAGGAAGAGGCCGGCTGTCAGCAGCTGGAGTGCGACACTGCCTGCACACATCTCACTCAGCCAGCAACCTAGCTGGCTGTTTCTCAGCAACTGAACCAACCTGCAGTCTCTGACCCTATTCTGTGAGGTGAAGGAGATTGATCAGTGACAGGCACCCAGACTGCACAGCTTCTAATGTGTGTTTCTTTATTACCTGTTGGTCTCGAGGTGAAAGCTGAGATCTGTTAGATGTCTTCGTGGAGACCTCATTGGCTCCTGGTGAAACTCTTCTCTTAGCACAATCTGTTCTTAGGTGAACTCTCTTCTCCATGATCAGGTTTCTTGCATGGGACATTTTATTTAATGAGTAATCTATTTACAACTGTGGTCTTATCAAGTTAAGTCCTGATGCGTGACGGCTTCTGGTACTAACATTTTATTTTTGCTGTAACTACTGGGTAAGTAAATGAACAATACAATCACATTGGCCAACATTCAGAAGGTAAATTTTAAGTAAAAGACTAACTTTTCTCAGAATCTTTTTTTAATGGAAATAACTTATAATAAGCTATAAATTAATTAACTGCAGTATTTGTCGGTCAAAACAGTGATTTGATATTTTGTAGGTTACCTTTTACATTTTGTTGTTTTTATTATTTCATTGTTTAATGTCAGGCTCCATACTCCATACACTAGTCAAAAGTTTTTTAAAGAAGTCTTCTCAACAAGCAAAAACATTAACATTTTTAGCATAATTACTCCAGTCACATGATCCTTCAGAAATCATTCTAATATTCTGATATGCTGCTTAAAAAACATTTATTATTATGTTGAAAACAGTAGAATTTTTTTCAGTTTTCTTTGATGAATAGAAAGTTCAGAAGCATTTATCTGAAATAGCAATGTAACATTACATAACATTTTGTAACATTATCATCACTTTTGATTAATTTTAAACATCCTTGCTAGTATTCATTTCTATAATTTCTTTCCAAAAAAAAAAATTATACCCGACTCCAAGCTTTTGAATGGTATAGTGTATAATGTTACAAAAGCTTTTTATTTCAGATAAATGCTTATCTTTGGATCTTTCTATTCATCAAAGAATCCTGAAAAAAATTTACTCAACTGTTTTAAATATTGATCATAATAATAATAATAATAAATGTTTCTTGAACAGCAAATCAGCATATTAGAATGATTTTTGAAGGATCATGTGACACTTAAGACTGGCAAATGCTGAAAAGGTAGCTTTTTTTACACATATTTGACAATATTACTGCTTTTGCTGTAAATTCAGGCTTGCAGAATAGAAGAGAACTTAAAAAAAAAAAACATTAAAAATCTTACTGTTCAAAAACTTTCGACTGGTAGTGTGTGCTGTGATGTAACATGGTTAAAGTGTCCATAAAGAAAAAAAAAAAAAAGTATGACATCTAGGTAATTTAGCTAACTATTTAATACAATATATTCAGTGTCGTACATTCATATATTGTGATGTTTGCTTTGTATTTGTGTAACTAATGCTAATCATTAGCTACAACATAAACACATAACTTCACAAAATATAATGTTATATATTTATATACATACACATGTATTTTTTATTGACTAAAGGTGATCAAATAATCAGCATAACGTTACCTGAACGAAGAGATCGGTTACCTTTACTTCTGAGAAGTCTGCTGTCACATTTAGGAAAGAAACTGTTATTAACAATTTAAATGAAAACAGTTATCTGCACTAACACTCTTTGGTTATTATATTATATTATATTATATTATATTATATTATATTATATTATATTATATTATATTATATTATATTATAAAAATAGAAAATACAGTAATAGAATTAAAACGTGCGTGTCCTCCAGGTCAGCAGGGGGCAACAGCGCGATTAGCTAGTCTATAGCGGATGTGTATGTGTCATCCCAAACTCACAGCACAACAACACTGACACCTCAGCTGGATCTTCTGACCCGCTCGGGTCCAAAAAAAACACTCAACACCTTCCCAAACTTCACTGATAGCCTTATAAATACACTAAGAGGCGGTTCGCGCACCGGGCGGAGGGTTTATGTCGTAGAATCCGCAGGTTTTGGGTCCGGTTCCGCCCGAATCATGTCCTGCTGTCTGCTGGATTTCGGCCGGGTCCAGGAGCTCAGACAGGTGCGAGAGTTTCTGTTCCCCAAGCACAACAACGCCGGACCCGAGGAAGAGAAAACACAAGCAGGTACTGCTGCAGTCAGTATATCTGTTTCTGTAAAGTCCAGTTTGATGATGGTTCTCCTGCACTGCGGTTGTTCGGTGATTTATGGGTGTCAGTTCGGGTGTGTAGGCTTCGGTTTGAATAATTGGTTGAAAAGTGGATTTTGGGAGGTAAAAGCGGAATAACATATTCAAGACCAGAAATGACAGGCTGTGAATGTTGGGTTTTGTTTTGCATACATGACGGAAAACCACAATGGCCCCCACAAAGCTAATAAACCGACAGTGATTAACTTATTAAATAATGTTTTAATTAAAATATATAGATGCAGAACGATTTGTGTGAGGCTGAGGGTTAGAGATAAAGGATATAAAATATACTGTTTTTATATTGAGCTAATAATTGGATAAAAAATCTGAAAGTACATTGAATATGTGTAAAAAGTGAGTTGTCTGTGTGTGATGCAGAATAACTTATTCACTCCCTGCAGAGAGAAAGAAGGAGAGATGGAGGGAGGAAGGGAGGTGTATTTGCCCTTGGTGAATGAGTCATCCTGCAGAAAGGTCCTGAAACACATGACTGCGTTAGAGACAGTCAATGAACAAAAGACAAACAGAGAAAAAAGAAAAAGAAAGCATGTATTGACAGTTAGTAAATAAGGTAAATCATGCGACTGACAGGCGATTTGTGTCAAAATATTTGACCATTGTGATGTACGAGTGAAATGAGCATGCAGGGGGCGAAAAAGAGAGAGAAGCAGGATGAGACGATGTATATGAACTCTCACAGAAAGACATCAGATCGAGCCGACTGGCTGAATAATGTGAATAGATGCATCTTCGCTGACCACGTTATTTACGGCACATCATTTTGTCTTTCTCTAGAGAATGAGCTAACGTGGGATGACTCAGACTGGGGCTCTTGGGAGAATCCTGACGGCAAAGAGGATGGCGCTCAGGTTTGTATTAAAAAACTGGTACACAGAAAAAATGATAATTATGTCATTATTTACTCATGAAAATGTCATTCCAAACTTGTATCTTGTTGTTTTTCTGTAGACAAAAGAAGAAATTTTGGAAAATTTACACGGCCCTCTTTTCCATACAAAGACCGCAAAATAACAAATGCACCATAAAATCACACTTTTTCCCTCAATTATGCATGTTTTTCTTTTAGGCTGAGGAGGAGGAGCAGCAGCAGAGTGCCCCTTGGCTGCAGGACTGTGTGCTGTCTCTCTCGCCCTGCTCAGATCTGCTGGTCATCGCTCGAGAGCACAAGGCCGCATTTCTTTCTGGTACACACACATACACACAGTAGTGATTAATCTCTTCTTTATTTGTTATTGATTGGTATAACTCGTAAGTGAAATGATTGATTAATTGATTGATTTGCAGCTAAGTGGCGGACAGACGAGTGTGGGCAGGAGGAAATGACCCTTGCTGTGACCTGGAGTGGAACGCTGACCGCCGAGGAGGGGTGAGTGATGGAAGAGGAGAGAGGAGGGTCAGTTCCTCTCAGTTTTATGGGAAATAAAACATGAACATTAAGGGATTTAATCCCGCAAAGAAGAAAAGATGATTTACAAGACAGAAATGAAGGACTGAGCGGTGTTATGAGTAAAGGAGTTTGTAAACACTTAATAAAAAGAAGCATTTATTATAAGGAGGATTGTAAAAAATAGAAAGATAAGAGGCAGAAGAACAAATATAAAGAAATAAAGAGTGATAAAAATCTCTTCGGAGTTTTGTTGTTCAAATTTTTTTCTGTTCTTTTGACAGGGAGTGTATCAGTAGTGTTATCTGTATTCCACTGGCCAGCCAGAAGAGGTAAGGATGTCACACATATGCACACATACATGCTCTTTTATACAGTGACAGTAAAGACTTTTATTTTGTTACAAATAATTTCTGTTTAAATAAATGCTGTTCTTTCTGAGAATCTAAGAATCCAAAATGTATCACACTTTCCATTAAAATGTTAAGCAGCACAACTGTTTTCAAAACTGAAAATAATAAAAAATGTTTTAAACACCAAATCTGCATATTAGAATGTTTTTGAAGGATCATGTGACACTAAAAACTGGAGTAATGGCTGTTAAGCGTTGTATTTTAATAAAATATGTTAAAATAGAAAACTGTTTTATTTATAATAATATTTCACATTATTACTGTTTTTACAGTATTTTTGATCAAATAAATGCAGACTCAGTAAGCATAAGAGATTTATTTAAAAAAACATTTAATCAAAAAAAATCTTAATCAAATGGTAATGTATGTATTCATTATGTGTTTAGGAGCTCTACCGGCCGGCCTGATTGGACCTGTATTGTTGTTGGATTCAGCTCAGGTTATGTCCGGTTCTACACAGAGGTACTGTGGTGTTTATTTATTTATTTATTTATTAAACATTTTAAATTTATAATTAGGGATGTAACAAAATTGTTAATATCATGGTATTGGGATAGCAAAACTGTCTCTATATTATCGTGGTCACATGACGATATGAAACGATAGGTCTTTTGGGCAAAAAGTAGTTTTTAAAGGTCTTTAAAGTTGTGTTTTGGGCCATTATGCTTTGGCACAGCATCTGTCAAATGAACTAAAACGAGCACAATATGGCTTATTAGTTTCATCAAGTCTGTTTTTGCTGTGCGTTGCGAAGCGTGCACTTTGTTCAGGCAATCAGCTTGTGATCTGCCGTTTTCCACATCTCAGAACAGCTTCATTCACATGGATTGCAGTGAACTTATTTATTTCATGTGCTGTGAGTTTAGCATACATTTGGGAACGCAGCAGCCAGCAGTTATGCATTATTTTTGCGGCAGATGATACAGCATTTCAGTCGATTTGTAGTGAGACGTGTTTTTGTAAACCTGTTTTCATTCAAGCTGGAGTTTTTCGTCAAAATAAAAGCTGTCTAAAATAAAAGTTCAGTATGAATTTCTGACAGCTAGCTGTTTAAATAGTTAACGTTAATGCAGTCCAAATGCAAAATATCTCTTTACCTACTTTAGCGTAAAGCAAAAATAATATACTTTTGAAATATTAATTTCCATTTATTTTACAGTGCAGTTGTTTTTCAAATGTATGGCTATTGCTGTCATAGGAATACAATAATATAAAATTGGTATTATTGTTATATTTCTGATTTGTTTGGCTTCTAAAACACCAGTGTGAATGTAATTTAGGCTGAGACAGTATACCACAAGTTAAAAGAGGGTTGAGTCCCCTTTAAAGTTCACGTACAAGTCGTTTTTCTGACTTTTCTTAGTTAAAAACATGGGTTGGAGCTCTTAATTTTGAACTCTCAAAGTGCATTAGATAGAAGTGTTTAACTTTTTTTTCTGTTTTTGGAGAAGTCCACTTCCAGAACAGATAATGTACTCACCCCCTTGTCATCCAAGTTATTCATGTCTGTCTTTCTTCAGTCGTAATGAAATTCTGTTTTTTGAGGAAAACATTTCAGAATTTTTCTGAATATTTATTTAAACAATTTAAATACTTTTAAATCTCAAACGCTCATCTTGTCTTGCTCTGCCTGAACTCTGTGTATTCTGGTTCAAGATAGTTAGGGTATGTTGAAAAACTCCAATCGTATTTTCTCTGTTAACTTGAAAAATAATTTCAATATCATCCTACATCGCTGCAGAAGTACCGACCCAGTGTTTGCAAAGTGAACATGCAAAGAAGATCAAACACCCCTAACAAAAAAGGTTAAACAGTGATATAGGACGATTTTGAAGTTGAGGGAGAACATGAGATTTTTCGACGTACCCTAGCTGTCATGAACCTGAAAAAAACAGAGTTCAGGCAGAGCAAGACAAGACGATTGTTTGACATTAAAAAGTATATAATTTGTATTATTTTTACAAAAAGTACAGATCCATTTGCTAGATAAGACCCTTCTTCCTCGGCTGGGATCGTTTACAACCGCATTTGGGATAGTTTGAAGCCACATTTGAATTGCATTTTGAAAGTTCACACTCGGGGCACTATAGCAGTCCATTATATGGAGAAAAATCCTGAAATGTTTTCCTCAAAAAACGTAATTTCTTTACGACTGAAGAAAGAAAGACATCTTGTATGACAAGGGGCCTGAGTACATTATCTGTACATTTTTGTTCTGGAAGTGGACCTCCTTTAAATATCGCAATAAATATCACATTTTTGACCTTACATCGAGATATTATCGTATTGTGAGATTTTGATATTGTTACATCCCTATTTATAACCGTTTACAGCAGAGCCCAAGATCTGCCCATATACATAAGATACATAAATAAATAAAATGAATTGTAGTTTTATTTATTCAGCTGAGTTCAGACTCTCTAATGCATTGATATGTTTAATAAACAGTCATGTCATTTTAATCAAAAGCAGACCAGTATCTGCACAGCCACTGATCTAATCCTCCATTTATGTGTGTGTGTGTGTAGAGTGGTGTTCTTCTGTTGGCCCAATTGTTGCATGAAGACCCTGTGCTGCGACTGAAATGTCGCACCTATGAGATTCCACGTCACCCTGGAGTAACGGAACAGGTACACATACCTCTTATGCCGACTTGATGTATTCAGTTCTGCTCAAAGCACATTAAGCAATTTTTAGCAAGGTTAAACATGACATCTTAGCTTACACAGTGGACCAAACTGATGGTATTCTGATTAGATGTTGAAATGTCTGTTTCTCTACCAGCATGAGGAGCTCAGTATTCTGTACCCAGCAGCCCTTGTCACCATCGATGGCTTTAGTCTCTTCCAGTCTTTACGTGCCTGTCGAAACCAGGTTGCCAGAGGTAGGAGAGATAGACACTGAGACATTGACAAGGGCCAGTAGTCCCTAAACAATTTTTAATTAAGTCTCTCATGTTATTTGTTTTCACCCATTTTATTCCCTGCATCTGTTTTTTTGCCTTTCAGCTGCAGCAGCAGGAAGTGATGTAATCCAGCCTCCACCACTGGCCTATAAAAAGTGGGGCCTGCAAGACATGGACACAATTACAGACCATTCCAGCATAGGTACAAAAAAGGCTTCATAACCAGTGTTGGGGGTAATGCATTACAAGTTACATAATCAGATTACTTTTTTCAAGTAAATAGTAAAGTAACCTATTACTTTTCAATTTACAAGAAAATATCTGAGTTACTTTTTCAAATAAGTAACGCGAGTTACTTTGTTTTCCCATTTAGTGACTGACAGCTTTTCTGTCCCCATGTTGAGGGAAAATCGGGAATAGTGCAGAGACCAATATTAAGCTAACATTTGTGCTTTTTTTAAAAAAAAATTTTATTGCTGAGGAGTATTTGACTTCTTCTGTGTTCTACTGTACAGACAAGAATTTAAATTTCCTTTAGCCTGAGGCTGATTCATTTCACTTTTGGTGTGAAATGCTTTTACGTTTACCAAAAATAGAACTTTTTATATTAAAAACAAACAAGAAGGCCAGCCCAGATTTAAAAAGTAACATGTAACGCATTACTTTACATAAAAAGTAACTAAGTAGCATAATTAGTTACTGTTTCAGGAAGTAATGCAATATTGTAATGCATTACTCTAAAAAGTAACTTTCCCCAACACTGTTCATAACTGTTACATTTTTTTTTATCGTTAAGATTTAATTCTAATATGCTGATTTGGTGCTCATTAAACACTATTATCAATGTTAAAACTGTGGTGCTGCTCATTATTTTTTGTGGAAAACATAATACATTATATATATTTTTTTGCTGTCACATTTAATCATTTAAATGCACCTTTGTTTAAAGAAGATTTTTAAAAAAGTACTCGTGCTAAACTTTTGAATGGCAGTGTAAGATATTGTCTTTCTCTTTCAGGTATTACTACTCTAAGTGTGTTCGATCAGATGAAAAATGCATCTGTCCTTGGAGGATTTCATGCTTCGGTTAAAGGGAGCCCTCCTGCAATGAGTCAATACATCACAGTGGGAGGTGGACCCTACACTGGGTTCTACTATGCTATAGAGGTACAAACACAAACACACGTCTTTTTCTCTGACTGTTGTTGGTGTTTGTGGCTTGTTTGTAGTTGATTCTGACCATTTTTCCTCTCTCTCTCATCTCAGGGTAGTTCTCAGCCTCTTCTCTCTCACGTGGCTCTGGCTGTGGCCAGCAAACTCACATCAGCTCTGTTCAGCGCTGCCAGGTCTGTGTGTCTGGGTTATTTTAACTCTTGGCACTTATTAGCACTGGCCTGTCATGTTCAGTATCACTCCATGTTTACTCATTTTTAGTCTCGGTCTCTCTCTTTCTTCCTGTTTAGTGGTTGGTTAGGATGGAAGAGTAAAAATGAAGAGGAGTCAGTGCAGAAACAGAAGCCAAAAGTGGAGCCAGCCACCGCCCTTCCTGTTAGGTAACTCAATGTGCAGTCAAACTACTTCCAATCATGCACATCATTGCCTTCTCAGAATCATATATAAACAATTTCATTTTTCTGCTTTCTTCAGGTTCGGTCTTCCAGATTCTCGTCGGCATGGGGAGACTATCTGTCTCTCTCCATGTAACACCATGGCTGGAGTCACAGATGACTTTGGGAGAGTCACGCTGCTGGATGTGGCACGAGGCATCGCTATCAGGATGTGGAAAGGTGAGCAGTGTAGCATGACTAATGCAGTCTGATTTGCGAACAGGCATCTTATGAGCCTGTTCCTGTTAAATTATAACAATTTGTGACTCACAAGATTTGAATCAGTGTGATGAATGCTTCCCTTAACAAACACAGCTGTTACCTAAATCAGTATCATTATGGATGGTTTGTCTATATCACAGTGTGCATTGAACAGTTACACATTTACATTTTTTTGTTATCTCTAAAGCATTTAAACATCAAGAAGTATTATGGTTTCAAACTAAACAGCAGAATTTCCATATAATAAGAAATATGTTTTGAGCAGCAAATCAGCATATTAGAATTAATAATTTCTGAAAGATCATGTGACACTTAAGACTGGTGTAATGGGTTCAGAAAATGTACATTTGTTTTTTAAAATAGACAATAGTCATTTTAAATTGTAATTACAGTTCTAACATTTTTACTGTATTTTTGATAAATTAAATGCAGCTTTTCTGAGCATAAGAGACTTTTTTCAAAAACTTTTGCCCTCAAACTTTTGAACAGTACTGTATAAAAACAACGTTTTTTTCTTAATATCTGTATTATGTGCATGCAGGCTATCGTGATGCTCAGCTCGGATGGGTGCAGGTGTCAGAGGCTCGTGGAGAAAGAGATCTAGCCACATCTCCGTCTATGCCCCGACGGCATGCCCAGTTTCTGGTGATTTATGCCCCACGCAGGGGCATTTTAGAGGTGTGGGGAACTCAGCATGGACCACGAGTAGGGGCTTTTACTGTAGGCAAATACTGCAGGTACATACTCGCACTAAACCACACTCTTGATTGCTGCCATCTGAAAATGCATATTCATTCATGTCTCTCTCTTTCAGGCTGCTGTACGCAGGTCACAGGTTAATGGGTGTAAACAGTGTAACCAGTCAGGGCTGGCAAATACACACACAACAAGTGTGTCTGTTTGACCCGATTAATGGAGCCCTGAGAGCCGTCACCATACCATTCCACCTGGCACTCAGGTAAATATTCAAGAACACGTGCACATTAATATTCACAAACACATACACAATACTGGTTAGTACAAAAGTGTCTGTTCTGTGTGTTGGTCAGCGATAAGAAGAGCGAGCGCGCTAAAGACATGCACCTGCTGAAGAGACTCACCACTCTTCTGAGGAGCAGGGAGGTGGAGCCAGGTCAGACCTAGCTCATTAATATTCATGAGACCATGCATATGCTTAATTCACCCAAAAATGAAAATTACCCCATAATTTACTCACCCTCAAACCATCCTACGTGTATATGACTTTTCAGACGAATACAATCAGAGTTATATTAAAAAGTGTCCTGACTCTTCCAAGCTTTATAATGGCAGTGAATGGCTGTTGAGATTTTGAAGTCCAATAAAGTGCATCCATCAATCATAAAAAGTGCACCACACGGCTCCAGGGGCTTAGTAAAGGCATCCTGAAGCAATTTGATGCATTTGTATAAGAAAATTATCCGTATTTAAAACTTTATAAACCGTAATCACAAAATAAAGGAGCTAAGGAAGCAAAGTTTCCTTTGTTTAGCAAAGAAAAATCAGTCTCCTCTTGGCTTATATCGAAATCATGTTCGTCACTTCTCACCAGAGCTTTTAAAGTTTTTAACATGGATATTTTTCTTACATAAACGCATTGATTCACTTCAGGAGGCCTTAGTAATCACACAAAGCTGTGTGGAGTACTTTTTATCATGGATGGATGCACTTTATTGGACTTCAAAATATTAACACCCATTCACTGACATTATGAAACTTTAAAAAGCCAAGACATTTTTTAATATAACTCCAATTGTAT
>JAHKKF010513393.1:0-21078 GCA_019740295.1 Labeo calbasu
GGATGGATGGATGGATGGATGGATGGATGGATGGATCCAGATGCAAAGATAGATAGATGTTATGTTGGATCGGGCCTTGGATGCACCATCCGATGAATTAATGTGAATTATTTTCAGAAATTCAGTAATTAAGATGTTATTAGACTGACCACAGAACAACATCAGGCCTACTTTTTATAACAGACGTCCTGCAGTGCTTGAGTGACGCAGCTCCTGTGGGAAATCAGCCTGTACACTTAGAAGGATTCAGACCTAATTCAAACAAAGCACCGTATGAGCTTTAGTTCACGGTAAAGAGAACAGTACAACGGGTCCACTACATTCCTAAATCCATCACTGAGCTCAGTATGTAATTAATTTGCAGAAAATCAGCTGCAGAGAAATTCCGCTTTGAGTGTTCAGGAGAAAAAGATTTACTGGACTGACTTGAAGAGAGAAGAAGAGCGAGAGATAGATGGAGGCTGCGTTGGATTCTTTACATTCTTGTGTGCATGGGCTGACCAGCCATGATTTACGAGCACATTAAGGAGCATTACACGACCCCTGGCGAAAGATCACAGAGGATGAGAGTGCTTGCTCTGGCCACTCACACAATAAAAAGACCTATTTTTAGGCATTTAAAACCACACAGAGTGCACAGCGCAAACTCCCCACACTACATGACTGAATTGATCCAAAGCTGTCTTTGATATAATTCAAGTTCCTCTTCAACATGATAAATATGAACTAACAATGACAGATATCCATCGCTGATGCATTGCTATAAAACATTTAGCTATGAGATCACGTCATCTCTTTTTACTTTTGCTCACTGCAAAGTATTAAAGCTGATATTGATATTTATTTTGATGCTATAACTGATATATGGCTGATATTAAAATGATATAGTATTAAAAGTATAAATAAGCACTGGGAAAAATAATTTACTATTTTGTGAAATAAATAAATAAATAAAATTATCAATAGTTTTAAAGTGATTTTAGGCATCACAAAAGTATAACTGAAATTACGAAAGACAGACATTAAATTTAAAATTACTTTAAAAATGACATTTGACAGTATTAGTGCTATTAAAGATTATATTTGAGGGTGGCAAGGGCAATCTAAATGTAAAAATATGCATGCACAAATATGCAGTATTGGACAATGAATATTCATTATAATCCATTCAAAATGTCGGCCCATAACCAAAATGATATGGCACCAATATATCATTAATCCATAATATAACAACTTCATTTCATTAGTGGAAAAAGTTCACATTACATACAGAATGAAAAGAGCTTTCTGTTTTGATGTATAATGGTGCATCAGCCAAATATATAGATCTGGATTTCATTGTTAAACATAAGAAAATATGCAGGGTACCATATAAATTCTGTGACTTTATGAATGCAAACATATGCGCACTCAAACAAAAGCACACTTTCTTCATATAGCAACCTATCATTACAACTTCGCAACCTCATTATTAACATCAAGTAATTACACTCAGATATCCATCGCTGATGCATTGCTATAAAACATTTAGCTATGAGATCACATCATCTCTTTTTGCTTACTGCAAAGTACTACAGTTTTACCTGATATCGCTATTTATTGTGATGCTAGAACTGATAAATGGCTGATATTAAAATGATATACTATTAAAGGTATAAACAAGCACTGGGAAAAAAATGATTTGCTATTTTGTGGGGGAAAAAGGTAAAATAGTTTGAAAGTGATTTTAGGCATCACAAAAGCATAACTGAAATTATGAAAGATTTAAGATTATTTTAAAATGACATTTGACTGTTATTGAAATATTAGTGATATTTAAGCTTATATTTGAGAGTGGCGAAGGCAATCTAAATGTAAAAATATGCATGCACAATTAAATACCCAATATCGGACAATGCATATCCATTATAAACTAATTCCAATAAATTCACAATTTTGGCCCATAACCAATTATATGGCACCAATATATCATTCATAATACAGCAAGTTCACAATACATACAGAATGAAAAATGGTTTCTGTTTTGAAGTATAATGGTACATCAGCCAAATATATAGATCTGGGTTTCACTGATAAATATAACAAAATACGTAAAGTGCCATATAAATACTACAACTTTATAAACGCAAACACATGCACACTCGAACAAAAGCACACTTTCTTCATATAGCAACCTATCAGCAACAATATCCTCATGAGGAAATCATCATTACAACTATGCAACCTCATTATTAACATAAAGTAATTACACCCAGATATCCATCGCTGATGCATTGCTATAAAACATTTAGCTATGAGATCACATCATCTCTTTTTGCTTACTGCAAAGTATTATAGTTTTACCTGATATTGCTATTTATTGTAATGCTGGAACTGATAAATGGCTGATATTAAAATTATATACTAATAAAATTACAAACACTGGGAAAAACTGATTTACTGTTTTGGGGAAAAAATGTACACAGTTTTAAGGTGATTTTAAGCATCACAAAAGTATGAAAGACATACATTTTTTTAATTCTTTAAAAAAAATTCATCGGACAGTATTAGTGTTATTAAAGATTATATTTGAGGGTGGCAAAGACAATGTGAATGTAAAAATATGCATGCACAATTAAGTATCCAATAATTCTGATAAATTCACAATTTTGGCCTATAACCAATGATATGGCACCAATGTATCATTCATCCATAATATAGAATCTTTATTTTCATTAGAGGACTATACATACATACATACAGAATGAAAACAGGTTTCTGTTTTAATGTATAATGGTGCATCTGCCAAATCTGGGTTTCATTGATAAATATAACAAGACACGCAGGGTACCATATAAATTCTGTGGCTTTATGTATTCAAACATATGCACACTCAAACATAAATACACTTTCTTCATATAGCAACCTATCAGCATTAATATCATCATGAGGAAATCATCATTACAACTACGCAACCTCATTATTAACATCAAGTAATAACACTCGGATATCCATCGCTGATGCATTGCTATAAAACATTTAGCTATGAAGCCATATCATCTCTTTTTGCTTACTGCAAAGTATTACCGTTTTACCTGATATCGCTATTTATTGTGATGCTAGAACTGATAAATGGCTGATATTCAAATTATATACTACTAAAGATATGATTTTAAGCATCACAAAAGTGTGAAAGACAGATATAAAATTTAAAATTCTTTTAAAAATGACATTTGACTGTATTTGTGCTATTATAAGATTATATTTGAGGGTGGCAAAGGCAATCTAAATGTAAAAATATGCATGCACAATTAAATATCCAATATCGGACAATGCATATAAACTAATTCCGATAAATTCACAATTTCAGCCCATAACCAGTGATACGGCACCGATATACAAGTTCACAATACATACAGAATGAAAACAGGTTTCTGTTTTAAAGTATAATGGTGCATCAGACAAATACATAGATCTGGCTTATATTGATAACTATAACAAAATACGTAAAGTACCATATAAATTCTGCAACTTTATGAATGCAAACACATTCACACTCAAACAAAAGCACACTTTCTTCATATAGCGACCTATCAGCATTAATATCCTCATGAGGAAATCATCATTACAACTACGCAACCTCATTATTAACATCAAGTAATTACACTCATACACCTTTCCTTTTTTCCAGTCTAACTGGATATTGCTTTCCTTTTATTCGCTTCTCATTCCATTTCTTTTCATCTAAAGGTCAGTTCTTCCAGATTCCCCATTTTTTTCCTAATAAGGGTCACGCATTGATCCGCAGCACTAACCTAGACTGAGTGCACTAACAGACTCCCATCAGTCGCTCATCATATTCACATCCCGATTCAGCGCAGGGAATGAGATTACGGCCTACGCTCCAAATGAGTTCATCTTGGGAATTTTTGAAAAATCGGCGGAACGGCCAGTTAAGGCCCCGCACCACACGGCCCACAGGACACCGTACATACATCACATTCCAGATTTAGTTAGTAATCCCACAATCTAGTTAAGGATCTGGAAATTGGATCGAATCAATTAATTCTACAGTCAATTTGCATAAGAGATGGTCCACCGGCCATTAAAATTCACAATTTGTCTTCAAACATCTCATGGCCGACTACAATTTTAGAAATTAGAAGATACAACATTATTTATTATAATGAAATATAGGTCCCGGTACCAATTAAAAAGGCTAGGATCAACCTCGGCGACCACACTTTAGCACACAGCCTCTCATTAAGGATTAAAAACGCCGGACCTTATGCTTACACAGGTAATCACCACGTAGTAGATTCATAGTTCTCCTTCCGAAGCATGAATCAATAGTCATTTAAAGCGCTTTATTAAGCGGCTCAAACACAAGCTGCGCTCAGACCTCTTCTAATCATAAACAAGGTGCTGACTCCGTATGTGTGACCTTTGGCAAATCCAGTCCATTCTTTTCCATTAACCTTCCCAGCTTTGCCATTTCTCTCTCGCTCTCTGTCTCTCCGGGGGAGTTTTCCTCTCAGTCAAAGCCGCTCCTAGTGCTTGTTGCTCAGAGGGATTGTTAAGTATCAATTCCTAGTGTCACCTTTGTGGGTTTTATTTATTTGTCGGCCTGCTGGTATGGAACACAGCGCAGGCATCACTCAGGTAGATGGATTATAATTCACCTGCAAGCCCTCATCAATCTCCACAATTTGACTTCCTGCATCACGTACAACTGTTACTGTCATATTAAAGCACTGCATTATAAAGATCAATGGCTTTTTAAATACGCTCTAGCTAAAGGTGATTGGTGACATTAAATGGAGAAAAAGGGGCTGATGACTGTCACACAGATGAGAAGCCTCACAAACTTGATGAGGGCTCCTACAAAACAATTACTGTAACATACGCTCTGCCGTTTAGGATTAATCAAATCGCATGTTTCCAACCTAATCATCACCTGATGATTTCCGCAAAACGTGTAAGATCTTCACGGAGAACCCAGCTTTCTTTCGCCGTGCGGCTGAGCAGAAGAAGCATATGGCTGTGCCTTCCAAGAGCTTTCCTTCCTACCGACTGTTTAACCCTGCTAATGTCCCCCAGTAAGGAGCTCCGGAGGCACTGGAGACTGTGCAGCAGTCGACGCTCGTATGACAGATGGCTTATTGTCACTTTGTTTGGGCTGTTGCCTGCTGGGCTCAAGTAGGAAGTGAAGACCGGAAGCATTCATATTCTTACAGCCATATACTACACTAAGCAAAGTAAACGGGTAAGACGAGGCGGAGCGGTTTCGGCACATGCCTGCTGGGATCTCTGTGTGATTGTAAGAATCAGCAGTGCATCCCATTAACGCACACCTGGTCACTTTCTGTGCAAGAAAAAAGCAAGTTTTATTACAAGTGGCGAAGCTCCATATTGCTGTCCACTAGAAAATAATAAAATAAGCAGAACCTGAAGTTAAAAGAATGTCAGTTCCTCTTCAGCACAAAATATATGAGGTAATGCAATCACAGATATTCAAAATTAGCGCAATCCTTGAAGAGAAAAAGTGATAGGGATACAGATACTTTAATTTCAAAATCCCTAAAATACGTATTTGGATCCAATAAAAAAAAAAAAAAAGAAATTAATTTATTCTTTATTAAAAAAGAAAAATCAAGAAAATTTAATTATAAAATACTTTATATACATTACTGTTCAAAAGTTTAGGGTCAGTAAGATTTATTTATTATTGTTTTTTTGTTTTTGTTTTTTTGAAGGAAAAAAATTTTATTCATCAAGCAGGCATTAAATTTGTCAAAGTGACAGACACTTATTTCAAATAAATGCTGATATTTTGAACTTTTTGAACATCAAAAAGAATCCTGAAAAAAAAAAAAAAAAATGTATCACAGTTTCCACAAAAATATTAATAAATATTAACATTTCAACCTTGTCTTGAGCACGAAGTCAGCATATTAAAATGATTTCAAATTATGCTAAAAATTCAGCTTTGCCATCACAGAAATAAATGACGTTTTAAAATATATTAAAATTGAAAACAGTTATTTTAAATGGTAATAATATTTTACAATATTACTAAATTTTGGATTAAAATAAATTAGGGCTGTCAAACGCTTAATCGCGATTAATCGCATACAAAATAAAAGTTTGAGTTTGCCTAATATGTGTGTGTACTGTGTGTAATTATTATGTAAATATTATGTACATTCATGTACATATTTTAGAAATATTTACAAGTATATGTATTTATTATAATTTTGATATAATTTACATTATATATAAATAAATTATTTTGTACATTTATCCTAAACATATACATTAATTTGTTTGTATTTATATATACATAATAATAACACAGTACACACACATATATTAAGCAAACTCAAACTTTTATTTTGTATGTGATAATCGCGATTAATCGTTTGATAACCCTAAAACAAATGCAGCCTTGGTGAGTATAAAAGACTTATTTCAAAAGCAGTTGTATACATTGTATTCAAAATACCAAAACTCTTTCTTTAATGAAAAGTACTCTTAGCCACACAAATGTCTTTATGTAAAACGGATATATCTAATCATGCTGTATGGAAATATATGCAAATATAACAGTGCACTTTAATGGTAATGCTAATGGTGGGAAGCAAAATTTTCTGTTGAACAGTCTCTTAGTCCCATATGGCAAATGATGTTTGCGATTCGTGGTTGCTCGATGCATGTGTCTCATCCACGATTGCTTACTCACATGTGGATTGCATGGACTGAACCTAAACTGTTTGGGAATTTGGGATTAATTAACAAACAGAAGCATTTACACTTGACTGCATTTTGTACGCGTCTCAAAACGCCTCCACCTCTTGCATCTGTCTCAAATGCATCTTGGAGGGCACTTGATGTTTCCATGATTAGATAGCTATTAATAAAAACACATGAAGTGACCAAGTCTAAAAACTCCCTAAAAGTGCTTGGTGTGCTTTGTTATCGGAGTCGTCTTGCCGCCGCTTGACTAAATTGCACCACTGCAAGTTTAAACAATCACCTTGTCAGCAATGTGCTCAATCAATTACTGCCGTTGATGTTATCAATGGCTTCATCTTCCTTGATGGTCTGCCTCTTTCACTCTTTTTTTCTGTATTGCTCTTTCTAACTCCTTTTGTGTTCCCTCTGAGACTTTCTCTTTGTCTGTCTATCTATCTTTACTTTTTTTTTTGCATTTGGCAGATGCCTTTATCCATTTCATCCATACATTGCATTCACGTTTTCCATTGCATTTAGTCAGTTTATGCATTTCTTTGAAACCAAATCCATGAACTTGGGGTTGCTAATGCCATGTTCTGCTGTTCGAGTTGCATGAATGCTATCTGTCTATTGACACTAAAATTTGAAATAATTGATATTTTTTAGTGTTTTTGAAAGATTTGTCTTGCACACCAAGGATTTATTTGATTAAACATTTTGTAAAAAAAAAAAAAAACAATTTATTAATTAATTCCAGTAATGTTAAAGCTGAACTTTCAGCCTCATTACTGATTTGCTGAAAGAAACATTTTTAATAATCAATGTTGAAAACAGTAGTGCAGCTTAAAGGGACAAAAATGGAAATTATGTCATTAATTACTCACCCACATGTCGTTCCAAACCTGTAAGACCTTTGTTCATCTTCGGAACACAAATTAAGATATTTTTGATGAAATCTGAGAGCTTTCTGACCCTGAACAGACAGCAACGCAACTGACACATTCAAGGCCCAGAAAGGTAGTAAGGACATTGTTAAAATAGTCCATGTGACATCAGTGGTTCAACCGTAATATTATGAAGCAACAAGAATAAAATTTGTGTGCAAAGAAAATAAAAATAATGACTTTATTTAACAATTTCTTCTCTTCCGTGTCAGTCTTTGATGCAGGTTCATGAGAGTACATGACACCAGTTGCAGCTTGTTCTCGTGAATGGAACGTGCACAGAAGGCAAAAAATTGTTGAGTAAGTCATTATTTTTATTTTCTTTGTGCACAAAAGTATTCTTGTAGCTTCAGAAAATTATGACTAAACCACTGATGTCCCTAGTGGAAAAATAACTTTACTAAAATTTATTTGAAATACACTTATCATGCTAAGTATACTACAAATATATTTACATATTATGTACTTAATGAAAATACCCTGCAATTGTACTTTTAGTATACTACACTGGTATATTTAAAGTTTGATCAATTGGAACAACTTTTAAACTTAATGCACTTTAATTGTGTGGAAGTACTGTGGAAGTCCAACTAAAGATATACTGAAGTACATCTGATTGCGCTAAAGTGGAACTACTGCAAGTATAGAAGTAGATATGATTCTTTAGGGTCTTAATGAAAACTCTATAACATACTTTGGTTATTTTTCAATGGTAGTGTAAAAATACCATTTTTACCTTGTCAAAATCAGCTCTGCAGAAATCAGCCCATTCTGTTGCATGTTCCTTTAAATGCAAATGAGCTCTACTCACCCCGCCCCTCTCTTCTGTGGAGTGAGGAGCCGTGCTGTGTTGACTTTTGCCGCATTTAGCTGTTAAACTTGCTAACTATCTAGTTATTAGGAAAGGCAATTGCAAAGATTCATAAAAAAAAAAAAAAACCTTATACTCACTTCTGCTGTAAGTGAAGCAGGATCACAGATGATTCACACGAACATAGACGGATATATGTAGATCAGGAGGCGCATTCCCTTCACAAAACAAACATAAACCACTGAATCTTTAGTGGCTCAGATGTCGACCGCTATGTTTATTATTACACCCAGCATCAAAACAATGGCGATCAGACTGTTACAGCTCATTCAGGGCGGGTCAGCAGGAGCGGCCTCTGTCGGCGTGACGTCACACAGACAAGAAGCTGAGAATGGCTTGATTTTAAATTTTTGAAATTTTTACAGATTAATTAAAAACCACTGGGTGGATTTTTGCCAAATAAAGTTTAATTACAATTTTTATATTAGTAAGTCTCAAGCAATACGTCAGTAAATATGTTAATGGACTTGAACTATACTTAGTATAAAAAGTAAATGCATTTTAATTCTTTTACTTTTTTAATAGGGGTCACATGGACTTTTTTTACCCATGTCCTTACTACCTTTGAGCTTTGAACGTGTCAGCTGCGTTGCTGTTTATGCAGGGTCAGAAAACTCTCGGATTTCATCAAAAATATCTTAATTTGTGTTCCAAAGATGAACAAAGGTCTTACGGGTTTGGAACGACATAAGGGTGAGTAATTTTTTTTTTAGTTATTATAGTTTTCATTTTTGGGTGAACTACTCCTTCAGTATTTGGTGGAAACCATGACACACTAACATTTAAAAGTTAAGATTTAAGATAAGGTTTATAGGTTAAGTAGGATTTAAAAAAAAAAAAAAAAAAAAAAGGAAAGAAAGAAAGAAATCAATCAATACTTTTATACAACAAGGATGTGTTTAATTGATCAAAAGTGACAGTAAAGACATCTATAATGCCACAAAAGACATTCACCTCAAATAAATGCTGTTCTTTTAAACCTAATTATCAAAGAATTCTGAAACAATGCATCACAGTTTCCACAAAAATATTAAGCAGCAAAACTGTTGCTAACAATGATAATAATAAACATAATTAATAACTGAGCAGAAGTGACACCTAAGACTGGAGAAATGACTGCTAGAAGCTTTGCCAATCACAGAAATACATTTTTAAAAATGTATTCAAATAGAAAACAGTCTATCTTTTTGTCTATAAACTTTTAATGTCTTTAACAGGGTCAATCCAACATTCAGATTTGTCCTGATGAAATTACAATCATATGAATTCCTTAGAATTATCTAATTTGACTTCAACTTCAAACTGCAACTCTGCATCCTGTTGGCTGCCTCAATTAAAATACCTTCTTAATTCAATTCCGAATGCTTTCTAGGCCAGACCGCTATTCATTCTGCCTCTGCTCTCTGACGTGTTCCCCAGTGATAAAGTAAGAGGTGTATGGAAGTGCATAGATTACCAGCCCTTAACCAATCATCCGAGACAGGTCCACTCTGCATTAGCAGCAATGACCTTACCGCCAGTGGTGACAGTCACCTGTCAGCAACGTCTCACTCCTGGCATTTTCAGGGCTCAAAGATGAGAAATAATTAGGCCTGACAGTCCTCTAGGGTTAAACCAGGGCTGCGAGTCATCATTCCAAAACTCTGTCACAGGGGTCAGAGGTCAAAATCAGCCAATGATACGACCTCCACGTCATGGCCATGATCCCACAGCTTGGTGGGAGGATCGCCAAAGACAGATCGGGTTATCAGAGCGAGCTTCCCCTCTGAGAAGAGTGATGCATTCAAATCATAATGAAACCTAACCTGTACCGCGCTGGTATTTTCATCACCCTGCAGTTATAAAGAGCCCGAGAGGTGAACATGCATGCAATTACTGCACAGAGAGAGGCATGTGCTTTGCATGCACACGTTATAATAGATAGTAGATGACAGGATGTGGCTGGAAACGGCTCAGATGTGGCAAGCTGGTATTATTTGGGCCCTTTCCAGTCAATAAGGAAAATAAATGTTCCCTCACCTTATTATGAACACAAGCCGAGACTGTTTTCCTGTCATCCGTCCTGGCAAAACACGCGTGTTGATGGGACACAAGCTGTTTGGAACTGAAGGGGGGACGCTTGCGATGACTTGTTTACCCGGAGCTTTTCAAGTGAGGTCAAACGTCTGTAGAAAACACATGGAGGCATGTTGAACACCGCTTCCCCTCACGATTTATACTAATCAAACATATGGCATGAGGAGAAACGAATAAACCCTTAATATTTGATCTCTATAAAATGAGAGTAAATAACATTAAAATTCAGTTTAAATCCATTGCAAATTTAGCCTCGAGCACATTTATCTTATCTGGACTATAAAAAAGTGTGTATAATCTTATTGAGGTGGAGCAGTGCACACACCTGTTTTTTTTCCCCCCCTTACCCTGCAGTCAAACACTTCTGCAACTCCTGCCTCACCCCCCCTTCACCCCCCCATCCCCACCTCCTCATGCTGAAACCCATTACAGAAATACAATTTCTAATGCCTTCACACAGGCCCGCGATCGACTGCAAACAAATTTATATTCAGCCCGTAAACAGAGAGCAGCAGAGATTTATTTATTGAGCGGAGAGGAGAGAAACAAGCTAGCGCGTGAACCCTGGGTAACCCCACAGCTGACATGAAGATGGATAAGTGTACCATGCAAATGTACAGAGGGAAGGGATATATTGCACTCCGTCATTCAGTGCATTGCTGCCCGTAGAATTCCATTTATTCTTCCAGCTGGGACCAGATCTCTGGGGTTGTGAGTGCACAGTTATACATTGTTGATTATTTGAGATTGTTTTTTTAATCACTGCAGAGCCCTAGTAAAACCCTTTATTGGTCATATAAGCAGAAATCCCTCCTTCTGTCCTGTGCAGTAGTTCAAATGCATTTTAAATGCAAACAATATCATAACTATTAGGTCTATTATCATTTTGTTATTTTTTAATCAGCTTTCCTAATTAACATTTCCCATTTCATTACTAAAGCACATTTTATGCTTTTTAAAATACTACTAAAATGATCATAGTCACCTCGTTTTTAATCCTGAAGCTTAATATGGAATTGCAACACCAAACTGAATCCAATTCCTAGATCTAGAAAACACTTTTATCCATAATGACTTTAATCCATACATCTTGTCTACCAAAAGCATGAATGTAAATGTTCTTTCTGTACATGTCTAAGTATTTCTATTTTCTGAACTTGATCCAATGTTGGAATCTTTTGAACCGGTAAGACTGAGCTACTGGAAGGAAAGACCGACTCTGAAAGTAAAAACCACATCTGTTACGGCTATATAGATGTGAGAGTGTTGTACTCCTGATAACCTCTAAAGGTCATATCTCTGCTGATCTCCGTCTAATGCTCTATTACTTTGGTGAAACTTTTTGGAATGTCACCTGTAAAATATTATGGTATGTGCACGTACAAAGTCAAAACTCCTTGTTATGAAATAGACACGCAAACAGTTAAGATTAATGCACCCTTTAGTACCTTAAAAAGCTATTTCTTAATATTTTGACTTAAATGTAAGTAGTAAATAAGATGTTAACATATGTGACCCTGGACCACAAAAACAGTCATAAGTAGCAAGCGTATATTTGTAGCAATAGCCAACAATACTGTATGGATCAAAATGATCGATTTTTCTTTTATGCCAAAAATCATTAGGGTATTAAGTAAAGATCATGTCCCGTGAAGATATTTTGTAAATTTCCTACCGTGAATATATTACTACTTGCTTTTTGATTAGTAATATGCATTGCTGAGAACTTCATTTGGACAAATTTAAAGGCAATTTTCTCAATATTTTGATTTATTTGCACCCTCAGATTCCAGATTTTCAAATAGTTGTATCTCGGCCAAATATTGTCCTATCCTAACAAACCATACATCAATGGAAAGCTTATTTATCATAAGCTTTCAGATGATGTATAAATCTCAATTTCGAAAAAAATCAACCCTCATGGCTGGTTCTGTGGTCCAGGGACACAGATGATGCACATTTTAGGTTAACTGAAAAAATAAAAAATAAAATAAAGAACTGAGCATTAGTTATCATATTCCATACATATATTTAATCTCTCTCAAGTTTAAGACTTATTCAGTTATTGCACACCATGTAACAAACATTTAAATCTTATTGTTTAAAAAAAAAAAAATAAATAATAATAATCTGTACTCTGTAATAGTTAGGATCTTTGTAATTTCTCGTCGAAAGTAAAAAGCTGGTCAAAAACTTTGTGTATGGCCACTACTCCTGTGATTATTTTACTACTGTTTTTAGTTTCAGACATTTATTTTAAATTATAAGACTGTTAATGAAATCAGCGAAATAAAGCTTTGAAAATAGTTTTTTATGCTGTATGTAAAAGACAGCATGTGTGTAATAAAGTTTACCATATAAAACGACGCGATTAGCGTCGCGGTTAGACTAATCTTAATAAAACTCTTTGTACTTTGCTTTGGCCTTTAATTTATTATTATTACTTTGTGAAGCAACAATTTAACGAATTAAATTATTTAATAATCTCGTCAGTTTGACTTGCCATTTGTTCAGAAAACATAAATAAATCTTAACATAAAAAATTAAATACTTTTTTTGTATAAAGCGGTTCATTATTGCAGGGGAGGCAGCTGCTAATTATCATTTGACCGACGAATGACCTGCAACGACAGCTGTTTAGAGCACACATAATCACTCAGAGATCTCGTACAATGACCTGATAATTCCTTTTTAACATCATTTCAGCTGTTATGTTAGATTCCCTATGGTCTAGAATTCAAAGAAGAGTTTGTTTTTTCCGCAAAATGTAGGAGACATCTTTGAGTTTGATCGGAATATGAACGAAGGTGGTCGAAAAGAGCCCAAGAAAAAATGAAAGTGTTAACGTGGTTTACCAGGATGAGTAAAGGCCTGAGAGACTTAAAGTTTTTTTTTCAAAGTTTCAATGACGCAACAATCGCCACCTTTTATTTAAAAAGCGTGAACCACAAAATCCATGCATTTCTTATTAACAGCTATTGACAATGTCTTAAGACCTTATTCCCTCAGCTGCAAGCATTTTGAGTATAAGCTAAGGCTGCTATACTGACTAAAAACGTCATTGATTTTCTGTAAGCGCTAATTTGGAACGCAAATATGAAATGGGCCTTCTGAATACACACACACACACACACACAAATATTCCACAATTTTGTATCGAAACTTAAAATAAAACACAACAGCACACAACAGCCATCAGTTTTGTAAGTTAAAATAATATTATCTGGAGAAAATAAATTATATGCATCTGAAACGGTTTATGTATGTTCTAAATGTCACGGATGCCTTAACATTTGTGCAAAACTCTCAGCACAATGGAGTGCGCTTTGATAAAATTCAATATTGTCCATTATGAAATGAAGTACTGTGGTTGACCCCCCTTCGCACACGCGCGGGCACGCACACTCCACGAGACCTTATTAGCAGGTCAAATAAGTCGTTCAAACTTGCTTGCTTTGGTAAATTAACGCTCACTCAGATGAAGGAGATGTCCGGCTATTGGCCAAGAGTTAGAGGGCACGTCATCCCCATCCATCACCGATCGAATGTTTCTACAAGGCATGTCCCTGTCTAGATCGGTGCCTCTGTCCTTTAGCGCGCTATGTGTGGCGTCTGTGGATGGAATTTCTGTCGCGTCCATCCTCGGATGAAGATCTGGAATATATGAGATGCGGTCATGAATTCTTATCAAGGGTTCAGGGACACAACGTCACTGTTCATCAAGGGCTATCATGCTACTGGAGTAATGCGTCTGCATCAGGACCACGGAGCTACTACTGACTTCCCAAGCAGAGAGGAGGGACATGTCAACACCGAGGCGGATTTTCTTCGGTATCATTTCACGAATATCAGTGCCACGGCCACAGGCGCGTGTTCAAAGCCCTGTGAGGACCCTGGCCGTGCTAACTCGACCAGACCCCCCTTCCCCCATAATCAAGATTTCTATAGACCAGTGCACCCCATCCGACCCCAAGTCCCCTCCTTCCAAAGCTGTCGTGAGCAGGGTCTCTCCAGAACGGGCTTCTCGCCTTCCTCAGACACTTTAAGAACTTTCTCCGGCGCGCATTGTGAACTCGGCCCTGTCAACAACACACACCTCGACGCGCACACATGCGACGGCCCAGTGCTTCACCCTGCAGTTGAGGACAATTATACCAGACACGAGGCTCTAAACACGTTAAACGAGACACTACAAAGTGGAAAGACATTCGATTGGATGAGAGTGAGGAGAAATCAATCCCGTACAGGTAAGTTGACTAGTTTGATTAACTTTTTTGCACCTTTACAGCTAAGTCATGTGTTGACTGAGTGTATTTTGGCCAACATCTCTACTTTAAGAGTTTTAAAAATTATAATTCGAATGTGTTTGGTTTTTTTTGTTTATAACTAAATCGTTTAAGTAGTGTATACAAAGTAGGACAAAAACTTTTTAGCGAGGAGAAATGAGTCGTTGGAGGTGGAGCTATGTGTGTGTACAAGTTTGGCTGTACTTGCAAAGGCCACATTTTTAAAAATGCACTCAGAAATACAGTGAAACATGATTAGCTGTGAGAAAGTGTTATGCACAGTTTGACTCATAAATAAACCAAGGAATTTTTTTTACTTTAAATTAACCCATATCAGCAGGTTCGAATAAAGGGTTAGGTTTATAATTTTGGAAATTTTATCACCAAAAAACCTCAATGTGCTTGAAAAAAAAATGTCTTAGGACAACTTTGATTATCATATATATATATATATATGATAATCAAAGTTGTCCTAAGACGAGACCGGGTATTGTTTTGGTTTTAGGACAACTTTGATGAAAGGTTTTGATCTGCTTCAAATGTTGACTAATGTATACATATATGCATCACAAAAAGTAGAAGTATGAAGCTGATTATAAAACTCAGCCCATCCTGTGCAGAAGTGGCACGTGTCAGGGACAGGGAGTTTTTGCTTCACAAATCCGGCTTCCTGCGTGCTGAAAACCTTTAAAAATTTACGAGAGTGTAATATATAAGATTTGCTCTGGTGCTTAAATGGGTCAGCAACAACATGCCAGGCAAAATTCCTCCATTTTTATAAATAGCACATTCCATTCTATTCTGAATGTTCATCCCCTTAAAAATCCTCTCATTGACAAGAGGCAGCCCAGGCCATATTTAAAGGAGTCCAGCACCCCCTAGCTCTCCACTGAGAGCCAAATAAACTTCAGAGGAACACTTTTCCTCGACAGAGCCCTAAATCTTAATAGAGACCAATGTTTATATGCTGCAATTAATTTTCTATATTGAATGTCGGAAAATGTCTGTCAGAATCTCAGCGTAATCCTTAACTGGAGTAATGATCGGATAGGTCTGCATTTAATGCAGTTCAAATGTGAGTTACTTGACATGTGCTCATAAAATGTCACGCTCAATGACATTTGACCTGTATTATGTCAAAGTATTTCATGTTTGTTGTGAGAGCTGCGTGTTAAATTGTGAATCGCTCGTCCCTCTCAATAAATCACAATACATGTAATAGGTTGATGGTAAAACCAAGAAGAGCCCTCTTTGATTTGTCATTTCCTACGAATCAGTAATATAGCATTCATATGGTTTCCAGACTGTCAAGGAGAAGAATGTCTAGCCAGGCCACACTGATGATCTAAAATAACTCACAGGCAAATATGTCAGCGAAAAGGTCATTTCGGGCTATATCGCCCAGCGTATGAACAGCAGCTGTGGTCAGGATATAGGATGGAGAGGCCTGCTATATCAAATCCCAAATGCTTGAATGGTGGCAAGGCCAGGAGTTCACAATTTGTTTACTGTATTCGAGCTTCTGCTGTTGGTTTTTCTCCTGCCTGTTCACCCACATTCACCTAAAAGAGCCATTGTTTGTCATCAGGTCCTATATCAAGGAAAGTCACTTTTTGCACTCATTCCTACCAATCCATGAACTTTACTGTTCCTTTAAGCACATAAAGTTCACCCAAAAATAAATCAACCTTATGTCGCTGTATGCATTTGTTTATTTGGCGGAACACAAAAGAAGATATTTGGAAGAAAGTTGGGATCCAAACAACTACTGACTTTTATTTGTACACATGCAGTTTGGAATGACATGAGGATAAGTAAATGAGCATTTCATGTTTGGGTGAACGTTTCCTTTAAAGAGGAGTCTGTATAAGTGGTGACCTTCCCTCTGTGCTTAATGTCTTTGGATTTATTGCAAGCCTTATGGAGAAAGCGTTGTATGATGATATATGAGAGGTCTGTCAACAAGTGCTTAAGATAATACTCACATCAACACAGCAGCCAAAGTCAAATGTTAAATGGTAGGGTGAATGTCTATTGTCTGCTCCGTTACTTAGGCTCATTATGACGCAATGCAAAGAAAAAAGAAAAAATATTACGGGGAGGAAACAAAAAAAAAAGAGATAGTTTGCCCTAAAATTGATTTTGGTGCACAATAAAGAAGATATTTTGAACAATACTAGACCCCGCGGAGACATTTTTATAAATATTTCCACAGAAGAAATAAAGTCGTACAGTTTTGGAATGCCATGAGGGTGAGTAAATAATGGCAGAGTTTTCATTTTTAGGTGAACTGTCTCTTTAAGCGAGAGATTCCATGCATTGTGAGGGTTATTGTTCTTACTGGGCAACATCAAAATGTTTCCTATACTCAACATGAATAAAAGCTTATACAGAGTGTCTGACTGGATCCCCCAGTACAGTGCACATAGTCCCCGTGCGTCATTCTTCAATTATACCCTGACAGCACCTGAATTACTGTGGGCTGGATGCCCAGATGACCGAGGCAATCTGTATCGATCCCCAACCCCCCGTTCCCCTGCTCTCTTTTAGGCTTAGTGGGCCACGTCATCCCTCTGGCTGGCTGGCCATTTCCAAGTTTGCAAGTCATTCTTCAAATGTTTCGTTTGATTCCTTTATGCCTTCTGGCGACTGCCAATTCTATTATCCAGCAACTCATTCATCAGTGTTTTCATGCACACTTTTTTATTTCCTAAGGAAATTGCTTAATTACTTCATATTTGTCAGTGAATGCACTGATTGTTAGAACGCCCCTCGTGAATATTAGAGGTGACCCTACAATTGCTTTTTTTCATCTCTCTGTTTACTTTCATTTGCACGGCGAAGGCGAGATAAGATTGCTCTCGAAATCAACTCTATAATCAACTGTTTGTGCTCTGAGCCTGCAGAGAAAGAGTGAGAGCTTGCTGTTAGTGACATGTAGAGTTTATTCAGGTTATTGGAGAGCATTTTAATTGACTTCATGCAAGGCAAATAAATGCACAATGTTTTGGTTGCAAAAACGAAAGCAAGCCTTTTACCAACAACCAAAACACTGCAGTTATTTGACTTTCGTCTTTGTATGTCCTCTGTCTGTTCAAACTGTAGGTCCTTGACTGCAATGACATGACTGCATACGCACGCACACACACACACACACATGGTGTGCAGATGGCACAGAGGTTAGAAAGACACTTGCAACTGTAGCAGTATGTGAGGGCTCAATGCGCCTCTATCACTCCAGGGGATTTTCCCGCCTGACCCCTGTGTGTGTGCCGTAAAGGAATGTGCAACTTCCTGCGTGCTTCCAAAAGCAAACAACACGAGCAAACAACAAAACACGAGCTTGGTTTCCATTAAAACAGCTGTTAGTTGCCTAGCTCGGTTAAACTGCAGATTTAATGCTTTTTTAAATTAACGAAGAAAAGCAGGTTTGGATGCACTTGGTTTTCAATTAATTTACAGGGCATACTAGGTTGAACAAAGTAGTCATGTAGCGACAAACTGCAAAACGGCATCTTTGGCAGATTTTTATGGCAGGCCATGACGGACAGTGCATCTGGCCCCTGTCCTGCGGTCATCTGTGAGGTGCAAACACACAGACAGTCCTCTATTTAACTAATACAGACAGGATCTCTGCATTCAGGTGAAGGTCATGCAACTTCACATACTTCAAGCGGAAAGAGTGACCATCCTGGAAACCTTGCAAATATAATTTCTGCTATTAAAAAACAAAAAAGTTAAATCAAATGTGATTACAGTTTCTAAAATGTGTACTTGGGAAGTGGCATCTGTAAAAATATATTTTGAATGCATCTAAACAAACTTATCAAAACTGATTTTACCCTTTCTTTTGCAAAACACTTTCTTTTAAGTTAAGTATCTTAAAACTTAACCTAAATGCATATTTTAGTGATCATACTAGTTCAAATATCACTTAAACTCACTTTTAATTCAGTCTAACATAATGCATTCTATCTAGGTTTTTATTGAGGGATTTTAAAATATAATTATTTAATATTCGATTAGTATAAAACAGTAGCGCACTATATGATTATAATAGTATTTTATTTTACCTTACGTAATTTATACACTAAGTTTACATTGATAACGTGGCGTTTTGTACATGAGAGTAGATAATTCGGTTTTAAATTGTGCGCGGTTTAAAATAAAAAGCATCATTAATAAATGGCAGTAATATTTTAAATGCATATTTAGCAATTGTATAATTGAATATATTAAAACTGACGTTGTTTAACGTGTTTTTCAATAAATATGCAGCTGACATTTGATTCGATTTGACACATTTTTAATGATACACTAACATTCTGTTGTAAAATATTATTAGGCTAATTTTTTGTTAGGCTGTACAAATGTAAAAATAACATGCAAGGATATCAAGCACCGTGAGTCTTTATTCGCTGGCTTGTTTAAAACAAAAAGCTTATGTTTTATTAATATTTATTCCATTGCCTTCACAGCTAAGATACATCTGGACCCGGAGCTGAAGACGGACCACGGAAGAGAGCCTGACGAGGACCCCTCGAGTGGAGCACCACGAACAAATTTTACAACCAAACAGCTGACAGAACTGGAAAAGGAGTTTCATTTTAACAAATATCTGACTAGAGCTAGACGGATTGAGATTGCAAACACTCTCCAGCTAAGCGAAACACAAGTGAAGATCTGGTTTCAAAACAGGCGCATGAAACAGAAGAAAATGCTGCGGGAAGGCCTATTTCCAGGATTAATGCTGATTTCTGCGTGTGATGAGGACTCGAAAAAAACTGACACTTGTTCATCTCCTGACAAAAGATAATTTCTAGTAGGGTAAGATTGTTGGGACGGCTGCCATATACTAAACTCTGAACGATCACGTTCATATTGTGCGTTATAACAGCAGAGTGAATGATCTAAATATATTTACACATCCAAAATGAAGTTTGCCAACAAACATAAATATTTATTTATCGATCCAGCTGTTTAAGAAAATAAAGCAGTAACTTGCTATGGCAAAAAATAAAGTTTACTCACCTGTTGAGCAAGCGGAGAAATCATGATTTAATTAAAATGCACTTTATAGGCATTTCTTACTTTAAACTATTATTATGTTTATTTGCTTTATGGTTTTTTTTTTTGTTTGTTTGATTGTTTGTTTGTTTTCATTCTGATAGAATCTGCTTCTGTTATCAAATGGTAATATTAATAGATCAAAAAATTAATCAGGGTTAAGGGCAAAAGTGTCAGGACAAGACAAAAATACAATGTTATTTAAAACATGGACAAAGAGAGGGGAATTTTTTTTAAATATATTTTATCTGAACAACCTACATTTTATGCCGTTGCATAGGCATAATCTAGTTAGTATGTTTAAAGTATTTAACTAAAATGTACAGCATACATGTTTTACGTATGATACAAAGAAAATGCCCTCACAAAAGTAAAAACCCCAGGGGGCAATTATCGAGTATTAATAAAAAAAAATAATTTCTGACACTGGTCTCGTCTGATTATTATTCCTGGCTCTAAAACAAAATCGTGTTAACTGTTTATATTCGTCAAAAGCATCTCTAAATAAAACGCCTTTATTTGTAATTGTTAAAAAGCAGCAAACTGAATATCTGAGCAAAAGTGTTTTTATTACATTAACCTGCTATTTAAAAAAATAATTATGTGTTCAATAAAACATTTTAACGTGCATGTACAGTATCTGACGCGAACAGATTTCGTTTGTTACAAATCTAAAAACGCACATCTAATATTTATACCCCAGCCTGCACATTTAGAAACACTCAACAGGTTTGCTGCTGTTTCGCAGACATACTGTGTCTGTCATATTCATGCTGCTTGTGCTTTTATCTGCAAATAAAGAGCGCCGCACGATGATCGGTGATACTCGTCTTTCTAAATAATGGCGAAAAGCTGTCAACGTACAAAGTGCCTCCACTTAGCCGTGTATTTTCACCAATTTATTGCTGGAAGAGGTTAAATCGAGTGCCACGGGTTGAACCTTCTGATACCAACTCCTCATTTTGATAGCATCAAAGCATTGGATTGAGAGCTGGAAAAATACTGCAGGAATGAAGGGAGGCTTTTTGTGATTGTTTTTTGGCGTAAACACGTTTACGTTTTGATTGCTTATAGATTCGGGGGTGTATTTCATTCAGATGGCGTACTATATCAAAATAAT
>JAHKKF010513394.1:5505-45631 GCA_019740295.1 Labeo calbasu
CAGATAACGCCACCTAGTGGCCGATTTTATATATATATATATATATATATATATATATATATATATATATATACATACATATACATACATGTATAGGTAGCATCTTGGACAAAGACACTGCATGCCAAATTTAAAGTTAGTCAAACTAACGTGTGCGCAGTTACAGCAAGTTTTTTCCTGTTATAGCACCACCAAGTGGTCAAGTCCCTAATTTGTTAATTTGACCAAAGATCGAGCTCATTTATGTATTCCAAACTTCGCGCTTGAACCTCTAAGAAAAAAAGGCCATCTAGTGGGTGCCCTCTGGTTTTAGATGCAAATATAACTATAAAAATTTTGAAACACTATTTTAAGTTATTATCAGTAAAAAGTGTCCTTTGGAAAACTTCAACAGGTGCCATATAGATTTTATTATCATTCAAAATTTTCCTACCATCAAGATTCTATTGAAATACATGAAGAGTTCAGATGCAAAACCAGATAAATCCATCTGACATCTTTCTTTTAAAAATGCATTTTTAATCAGGCTCAGATGTACAGGTTTCTATGTAAGTACCGGTACTTCTGATTGGGGGTACTTCTGAGGCTGGCATTTTAGCGAGTTTGAAGAAAAAGTATTTGATGGACGCATACTATGTGTCAAGAGCACTCACTCAGTATCATTATCTCATTTTTGACAGAGATGGCTTTTAGCTGGTTTTGCATCTGAACTCTACACATGATTTTCCTGATATTTCTAGGTTTTTGTAACCATTAAAGGAGAAGTCCACTTTCAGAACAAAAATGTGAACTATTTTTTCATGACAGTCAGGGTGCGTCTAAAAACTCCATCTCATTTCCTCCTCCAACTTCAAAATCGTCCTACATCATTGTTTTACCTTTTCTTTGTAAAGGGCATTTGCTCTTCGCACGTTTACTTTGTAAACACTGAGTCGGTACTTCTGCAGCGATGTAGGAGAAGAAAATGAGATGATTTTTTGACATACCCTAACCGTACTGAACCGGAATACACAGAGTTCACACAGAGCTCACACAGAGCTACACAAGATGATAATTTGAGGTTAAAAAGTATATAAATTGTCAATTTAAAATTTAATCTGCATTTTGGAAGTTCAAACTCGCAGGCAGCATTTAAGTCCACTATATGGAGAGAAATCCTGAAATGTTTTCCTCAAAAGAATTTCTTTACGATTGAAGAAAGACAGACATGAACATCTTGGATGACAAGGGGGTGAATAAATTATCTGTAAATTTTTGTTCTGGAAGTAAACTTCTTTAAGTTATGTATTTGAAAAAAGTTTCTTACTTTGGCTTTCCGTTTCTCCTGTCGGATCTTTTTAATCTTTGCATCCTCCTTTCTTTTCAGTCTTGCCTGCATGACAAAAATTAGATGATCAGTTGGTCCCCAAACAGACTTGTTGTAGTAAATAACAATAATATAAAGTCAGCTCACCTTTCTCTTCATTTTCTTCTTGATCTTGACCAATTTTTCTTTTTCTTCCTCTGTGAGTTCCTCTGTAAAACAATGAACATCTGAGTTAAGATGCTCATTATATTTCACAAAAAAAGCTACAAGTACATTTTCATTAATCAGACAATTCACCCATAGCATTCTGAGGTTGTGTTGCTCCAGAAATCAATGATGATAGTTTGCATCTTGCTCTACACCTCACCTGACAGGTTCTCCGGTTAAGACACAATCTGAATATTCACACTCACCCTTTGCCTCCAGTCTCTTCAGCAGCCTGGCGTCCACTTTGCTGAGCAGATCCTCCATCTTAGGCTTGGGAGGGCGGCCTGGCCGTCTACCTTGGGCTCCTCTGGCTCGGCGGCCACGGGAACGAGGTTCTTTGTCCGGATTTGGTGGACGACCACGTCTGCCTGTTATAGCCATGATCATAGAGGGCACTTCCTCATTGGCAAGGAGGAACCATTTCATACCCTGTAACAAATTAAAGAGTGATGGCACGTCCTGCAACAATCCACAAACCACACGTTTGCCTGTGGCACCTGTAGACATCTTAACACTCACCTCAGGGGTTTCCCGCTCCTCATAGAAATCGCCCACTGGCATCCGTGGACTGAAGCTGAAGTGTTCTCTCGAAACACCCTGGAGGGCATCCTGATGCCTCTTCAGATACTGGAGAATGTAAGAGAGACAAAAGCAACTGGATGAAAACAGAAGCGTTTTTAAATCGCAGATTAGGCTACAGTGGTATTGTGGGTAATCATTTGTTGTGCAAGTATGACGGATCTCACCTTGATGACCTCAGGGAATTGCTTCATTCTCCGGCCGCAGGGGCTATAGTACCACGTCTCTCCTTTCAGGCGGTCCTCTAGCCTCCGGACTCGAATCTCTCGCCTCCAGCTAGCATTTATGAAACAAAGCATGTAAAACAGGACTGCAATAACAATAACAGGATAAGACTGGATAAGTCTAACATTTTAGAATAGAAAATACTATTCACCATTGACTGATTAGCTGCATCTCTTAGTGTGATAGCTCACCCAAAAATGAAAGTTACCCCATGATTTACTCACCCTCAAGCCGTTCTAGGGGCATGTGACTTTCTGCTTTCAGATGAATATAATCAGATTTACATTAAAAAAAAATGTCCTGGCTCTTCCATGCTTTATAATGGCAGTGAATGGGTGTTGAGATTTTGAAGCCCAAAAAAGTGCATTCATCCATCATAAAAAGTGAAAGACCTTCTGAAGTAAATCGATGCGCCACCCTCCCATGAACGCAAGTACGACAGTTAGTGAAAGCTAGAGATTTAGGTTTAAAAAGTTTTAAACAAGGATATTTTTCTTACACAAATGCATCAGTTCACTTCAGAAGGCCTTTATTAACCTCCCAGAGCTACGTGGAGCACTTTTTATAATGGATAGACACACTTTATTAGACTTCAAAATTTCAACACCCATTCACTGCCATTACAAAACTTGGAAGAGGCAGGACATTTGTATCCGTCTGAAAGAAGAAAGTCATACACACCTAGAACGGATTGAGAGTGAGTAAATCAGGGGGCAATTTTCATTTTTGGGTTTATTACTTTAACCCTACCTAATACGTAAACGTAATAACTTTAATAACTACCTTATTTGCTATCAATGAGCAGCGAATTAGGAGTTTGAGGGAAAAATGTTAGTTAACAGGAAACGTGTGTTCCCTAAAAGTTAACTACTAGACAGTGCAAGCTTCATAATGCATGTGTGCAAACTCTAAAATATAATTAGATCTAAGATTACTCCTCCCCCCACCCAAATTTAGGGTCATAAAAATTATTTTATTACATTCAAGCCCTGCACGTTTCAGAGTAAAAATGCAGCACTATTGCACATTCTACAGACAGTTTTTAGAGCAGTTCACAATCAATAAGGCACATTTATGCCACTGTCCTCCAAAAAAAAAAACAAAAAAAAAAAAAAAGAGAAAAAGAAAGAAAGAAAAAAAACTTGAGTACTATTCATGAATTATGATTCGTGGTGTTTATATTACACGTTTCAAATGGTTGTAAGAAAATATATTTAATGCTCCTTAAAAATAAGAGTCCTGGTGTACAAACCTGCATTATGCAACATTTGAACTTATTTACTGGTTATCGCTTTTTGGTTACACAAACTATATCTGGAGTTAAATTCAATCTTTCAAATGCAAATAATTCCATAATTATTAAATACATACAGTTCGAAGCAGAAATATTTAAAACCTAGTGTACTCAAAAAATGCGTTTAAATAAAGTAAACAATTTTTAAAATTGGAAAAATGAATGATGACTTTGATTAGTTTTCACTGCACACTCAATGGTCTGTTCACACCATATGCGAAGCGAATGTGCTCATCGCGTTACTCGCTCTAGATTACTCACAAGATGTTTTTCACGAATAACGCACGATCGACCACGGTGGAGTTTATTGATATCAGCATCTCTGTAGCCATGCTAATAAAATACAACTACCACTACAACAGATTTTAAATATTTTCTATGCTCCAGATGCCTATATCATAAACTTCAGGCTACAATAATGCTCTCTATTTTCTGATACAACCTTCGCTTATTAGCTTGTGTGAGAACGTTGTGCGAATATTCCACTTGACGCAAATATCACATGTTCACGTGGCACATTTATCATCATTTGCGCAAATAATTAAATTCAAAATTTTAAATGTACTTTTTTCAAATTAGGAGCACATGGGCTGCTTTGGAAAAAAGCATCAAGACCTGGTTATTGATACTTTAGATAACAGACTGCTCACC
The DNA here is from genome assembly GCA_019740295.1 of Labeo calbasu. NCBI lineage: Eukaryota > Metazoa > Chordata > Actinopteri > Cypriniformes > Cyprinidae > Labeo > Labeo calbasu. The sequence goes on from JAHKKF010513394.1 coordinate 9,768, forward strand.
CATGCTGCAAAGGAAATTGGACTTGCTCTTCAGTTGCAATCCGACGCCTTGGGGTATCACCTGTGACACACAAACAACAATTTAATCTATCTGAATCGTAAGTGCCAGAAGTATGCATACGAAAGAGGTTGAACACTAAAGAACAAAGAACAAATTTCAAACATGTAGATACCCGCTGCAGAGCTGTTATCGTCATCATCTTCTTCAGTTTTTCCTTCAGAGACCTCTTTGGCTGGTTTGGGAGGCTTGGCCTCATTCACACCTTCTTTTATCTTACGCTTCCAGATCTTCTTGGGCTGGACCATGGGGCTGTCAGTATTGGTCAGGCTTGAGACTTGGACAAAGGTCATTGTATCAATTGGAAGGTGAGGCAGAGCATTTGAAGGAGCTGAGGTATCAGTTGGGACGCCCTCCTGTTCCTTTGCCTCTTTAGAGATTTTCCTCTTCTTCACTGCGGTCTGTGAATTATCTTCCATTTTCTTTCTCCTCCTAACCTTTTCTTGCTTCGGGCCGTCAGGTGTCAACTTTCGCTTCTTGATCTTGGAATCAGGAGAACCAACTGGAAACAAGTCAATGAAGACAGCATTAACTTTTGTACATCTGATTTATTAAAAACAATGACTAGCATTTAAAAAAAAATTATCTGTAAACCATTAGCTATGCAAGTATGAGCAGTGCATTTACTTTCATCAGTAGCAACTGTCGTCTTTGGGGTTTTAGGCTTCCGTGGCTTTTTTGTTGGCATGGCGATAAGGGTTTCAGACATATGTGCGGTCGTCCCTTCCACAGAACCGCTTACAACCGCTTGCAGCGCTTTAACCGTCATTACAGACAGCGCAGATCTTCGGTCACCTCCAGACAGGTCTGAAGTATCAGGTCCATTCTCTATACCCAGAATATGATCACCTATGTGGAATAAAATGTGTTGCGGTTTGAACAATAGACATTAAAAGATGTGTGCAATACGTCTGTCAAGCATTCAGATCACTATCTGAATATTTAGTGTATAAGTACACCTGAAAAAGTGTTAACACTACTCATTTTGTTAAAAATAGGGATGTATAATATATTGGGACCATGCTGGTTACCAGCCAATATCAATGACATATATTTTTTTTAATCGAATCGGCCGGTATGGGATGTGCATTTGGTACATGCATATTATCTTTACTGTAATCGAGTGCCCTCTCTGGGCCTCTTCAGTCACTTCTGACTGAAAAATTTTACATTTTGAAATTTTAAAAATCTTCATCAGAATGGTGCAAAAGTTAGTAACTTATTACAATTGGTAAGTGAATGCACAAAACATTTTAAAGTATGATCTAATAAGGTTAAAGTGGTCATAAAGAAAAAAAGGCACCATGCTCAAAAATGACCACCAAAGGACATTAATGGGAATATACTGAAAAAAAAAAAAAAAGACATGTACAATCTATAAATTCGCCATGGTGCAGAAAACGTGCTCAGCCAGTCTCTATTTTAATCTGAAATACTGCATTAATTGAAAAAGATATACATTTTTTAAATGAGAAAAAAAAATGGTATTATTTAAAAAAAAAAAAAAAAAAAAGGATCATAATTATTGCATAAATATTAATTTATACCTTAAAATTCTCTCAAAATACAGACCGAAAAAAGTTACTGAACAAAAATAACATAACATTAATATAAAAAAAAAAAAAAAAAAAAGGTGTTGCCAAGTCTGCGGTTTTTGTGGGTACACTGTTCGTGCGGGTATTTTTTGATGAACGTGGGTTGAAGCGACCCCAGCAACATCATATTTAGCCCCTGAAATGCGTATTTACTAGGGGAATCCTAACAAAAAAACCCTGCATTTTATCCCCCGGAACGCGATTTTTAACAGGGGGCACCCCTCGAAATGCAATTAGGCTAGTTTTGGACTAGTTCTGAGTAGCAATTGGGTGGGCTTTGGTGTAAAAACTTGGCAACCCTGCCCATGATGCACAAAAAAAGCACATCTAGTCTCTATTTTAACCTGGAATACTGCATTACTTAAAATTATACTAGAATTTTTTTATTATTTTCAAATGGAAAAAAATGGATCATAATTATTGAATAAATATTAATTGGTACCATCAAATTCTCTAAAAATACAGAAAGAAAAAAAAAATTAGTGAACAAAAATATAACATTTAATGTCCTATCAAAAAAGAGGGGGGAAAAAAAGGTGTGTACAGTCTATAAACCACCCATGATATAGAAAAGTTACACTAGTTACGCTAGTTTCTATTTTAACCTGAAATACTGCATTGAAAAATATTTTTTAAAACTAGAAAAAAAATATTTTTTTCAAATGGAAAAAATTGATCATAATTATTGCATAAATATTAATTGGTACCATAGCCCTTTTTAAAATTCAAAAAGAAAAAATATTATTGAACAAAAAAAGGTAACATTAATTTTCCTATAAAAAAGAAAATAAAATGGCATGTACAATCTATAAATTAGCCATGATGCAGAAAAACGTGAACAGCTAGTCTCTATTTTAACCACAACTACTACATTAATTTTTTATAAAATTGCATAATTTTTTAAATGGAAAAATGGAACAATTATTGCATAAATATTAACTGGTACTATAAAACTTTCTCAAATAAAAAGGACAAAAAAAATACTGAACAAAAATATAACATTGATGACATGTTCAATCTATAAATCAGCCATAATGCAGAAAAATGTACAACTCAATTAATTAATACTGCATTAATTAACTTACAAACTTGATTTTTTTCATTCTTATTTTTTTAAATAGAAAAAAATATGGATAATCTCAAAATACAAAAACAAACAATACTATTAAAGAAAATATATAACATTGATTTTCCTATTAAAGAAAAAAGACTTTAGTCACTTTTGACCACGGGTACCCAAACTCGGTTCTGGAGGGCCGGTGTCCTGCAGAGTTTAGATTTAACTTGCCTCAAAACACCTGCCAGAAAGTTCCTAGTATGCCTAGTACTAAGAGCTCGATTAGCTGGTTAAGGTGTCTCTAAGTGGGGTTGGAGCTAAACTCGGCAGCACACTGGCCCTTCAGGACCAAGGTTGGGCACCCCTGCTTTTGACTGTGAAGGTACCAAGAGGGACCCAGAAATGAAGGGGCTCAGAGGGTTAAAATAAAAACACTACTAATTTAACACTGCTAAATTTAATTTTCAGCAAATAAACATCAACTCATTTAAAATTTCATAATTGTTTCATTATTAGTTCATTGGAAAACTCACCTTTGATAGAGTGTGTAGAAGCATTAATAGATGCAGAAAGCAGGGAGGAGCTGTTTTGTGAGCTGTCGTTCAAAGAGTCATCCAGTAGAGACGTGTTATCTTTGAGAGACGCCTCCTCGGTGGAACTGGTCGAGGTCATGGAGCTGTTCAAGTTTTCTTCTCCACAGGAAGTGTCCTGCAAGTCCCTGGAGTCATCAATCATGGATCCTTCTGTAAACTTTGATTGGTCTCCAGTCTGGGAAAGACTAAAAGAATTATCAAAAGTGTCCATCATTGAACTCCCATCCTCAGCTCTTGAGCTTTCAAGGTAGGTTGACTCAGCCAAAGACGGATAGTCCAGTGACGTGTCAGTGCCAAAAGTATCATTTAAAGCCTCGCTTTCTACTGTCCTCGGGGCGGCCTGATCTCTGATACTACTAGTGTCTCTTTCAGGTTCCTTTGGAACAACGAAAGCCGGTTCAAGGTTTCGACCATGAATTTGCACCTGATGCATCTCAGCTTGAGCCTCATTGTTGGACGTGCCCATTATGACTTTACTCTGGGATCCACAGGCCTCATGCTTACCAGGAATTATCAGACTAGAGTGCGATTCCCCAAAGCTGTGCCGTACCAAACCATGAGAAGCCACCTGACCTGGACCGTGAGAAGAAACATCTACATTTGCCACATCATCAATGAGGGAACGAGATACAATTGGAGAAGCAGAAACATTGAGAGGTGCCTGAGAAGAATAGCTAACAACAGGAGGTGGTGCAGATGAAGCCAAAGCCGCAACTTGAGGAGAACCAGCGACCACGGATGGAAGTGCAGAGACTGCTGGTAGAGAGACGTTTTCGGCAACAGATGTTGGAGTCGAGGAAGCAGCAGGATGTTTAGGACTCTGGCCCGTTAGAGGTGATGCCTCTTGGGGTCCTTTAAGTGGTGCCAACGCAGGAGGAGCGGAGACGACAGATGGAGACGCAGCTAAAGATAGGGGTGTCGGAGAAACCTGTGGACTTTTTGACCCCTGGGGCTCCGCCAGAGGCAGCGTTGGAGGATGCATCAAGGTCTTTGAAGAAAACACCACAGGCTGGTTGTGGGAAACAACAGCTCTGGAGCTCTTAGGAGAAGACATTGAAGTTGTACCAGGTGTTCCTTCGGCCGATGAAGGTCCGGAGAATCCAGGTCTTGGGACCGTCTGAAGTGGAGATGGAGGAGATACAGATGCGCTTGCGCCGACTCCCGAAGATAAAGCAAAACCTGAGGACGAAGGAGAATGCGACTCCCGCCCAGAGACCGTTGGGAGGGTCGAGGCTTTCCGAGGCGGACTAGCAAGTGGTGGTGGAGGTCCAGAGACGGGGGAAGAACTAAGCTCCTTTACGACAGCTCCCATCTCCTGACGGTGTTTTGCAGGTTTCTCCAGGTCCACGGCTGGAAGCTGCGCAGCCTGGTTGTAGTCGGTAGAAGAAACAAGGCCAGGGGGCTTTGCAGGAAAACTCTCAGTTATGGGCAACCGTTGGGGTGCAGAGCTTCTCTCGACTCCATTGAAGCCTTTATCTGCTTCTTTGAAGGACTCATTCATAGGAACTGCAAACCATAAAAAAAAAAAATTACAACAGCTGTTAGTAGCAAAAATCCACATTAATTTGTATGTGGTTTGAAATGCAACTAAAATTGGATTTTTAGGTCAGAGATGTGGGCTGGAAAGTTGTGCACTATTACTGTTAATGTGCAGGAAACTAGAGTTCAAACTGACTTGGGTTATACACTGCTGTGCACCGAATTCACACCATCTTTTCATAAAATGAAATGGAAGGCATTTGTAGTATATAATGAATGAGTGAACAGGCCAAAAATTAACATATGCATCCATGTCATGCACATTATTGTTGATTGTTTTATTGCATGTAGGCTGCGTGCTGTTTTCCATTGTCTAATGAATGAGACTAAATGTGGGTGGAAACGAGAACTAGGGCAAGATATCACCTGCTTACGGATTATACGTCAGTTTGAATCACTTCCTAATCCAAAAAGTCAACTAGCATTGGTGAAAACATGCCTGAGATATACATTTCAAGTAACTTTGAGCCAGTCAGGCATGTTTTCAGAGAACACTAGCACTGCTGATATTAAAAGCCATTCAGGAAGTGCATGGAACCACCTAAGTACAGGAAATCAGAACATGCGTGATAAAACACGCTGCCATTTTTGCAATCACATTACTTGTGATATGACTGAGACACATTATTGTTTTCACAAAGCTATCTGCACAAGTGAAACAATCTTGTTTTGTACTGGTGCAGACCTCATTAAACAAACTAACTATGCAGCTTACAGCTTAGAAACATACATAAATTTGCATGAAGACAATCTACTATGCAAACATCTTTAATAAGATTTAATTGAAGAGAAAAGTAAGAATTGGGCAGGAGTGCTACCACGTAAAACCACAGTTTTAACGTTAACAGGAAAAAACATTTCTTAAAAGACGCACGTTGTAATTTCTCAAAATTTTAAATGAGAGCACATGATAAATTCACCATTTAAACTGTGTTTTTGTCTTACCCAAAATCACTATGGTAAGAGCCGAAGCACAACCAATAAACTGTTTTAGTTCTAAATCACTAAAGGGAAGTTACATAGCGCATTTTTTTTTTTTACTTGGAAAAACTCTGACTAACATTTTCCAGATTCCAAAACAAACTATAATATATTAATGTTAAATCCATGCGTTTATTATACCTTTACAACCCACATCTATTAAACATGAAATGTTAATAGCAATACTAGTAGATAGCACTGAAAATTTTGATGTTGAACAAATAGTTTACCCACAAATGTAAATTCTGGTATTAATTATTCACCCTCATGTCGTTTCAAGCCTCTTCAGAGCACAAATTAAAACATTTTTGAGGAAATCCGAGAGCTTTTCAAGCCTGCATAGATAGCAATGCAAATACCACATTCAAGGCCAGGAAAGGTAGTAAGGACATCATTAAAATAGTCCATGTGACATCAGTGGTTCAACTGTAACGTTATAAAGTATTCATTACGAATACTTTTTGTGCACAAATAAAACAAAAATAGCAACTTTATTCAACAATTTCTTCTCCTCCGTGTCAGTCTGACATGCATTTATGATAGTACCACGATGTATGCATGTGGTGCTGCTGACGCAGGAGCATGCGACCCGTTTACACTAGTGCATTTTCGTTTTAACTTTTGCTATGGTTACGCCTGTCGTTTACACTACTCTGATGTTTTCGACCCTCGAAAACAGAAACTTCTGAAAATGCTGCAAACCCTGTTTTTAGTTTGAAAACGCCAGGGTTGTTTCAAGCGGACCAAAACAGAGACTTTTGAAAACGATGACGCGGCTGCCCACACATACTCTAATAAATAAATAAATAAATAAATAAAAGGTAATCGCTTCAGCTTTTGAAAATTATATGCAATTACAATCATTACACTATTCATTTATACAAATAGATATATTTGGCACACAAAATGAGATGACAGACAGAGAAACTCTCTTATTCCCCATTTAATTAGCTATATAAAAAAGTAACTGAATGACACATCATTCTGCCTAAGTTCTCCTTTTGTAAATCATACAGATAAGAAACAAAATAAAGGTAAGTGATAATACATTTTGTTTTAGGATAAAATGTCTTATAGGGTTACGATAATCTAAATAGTCCTGAGATAGATCCAGCTTTGATCTCTGCAAACCAAACTATAATTTAATGAAATCCCCCACTAATAAAAAGATTTTATCATTAGCTAGCTCCAGACTGGAGAGCTGCTTTATAACAGAAAATCAAGTAGTAATTTTGAAAGTGACACCGACTCTAGTTTTCATGTTTACTACCGTAAAGCTGCTTGATTTAAGGCTATTTATTGCAAAGTACTATATAAATAAACGTGACGTGATGTGACTTTACTTAAATACCAAACTGCAGAGCTTCTGCAAAAATCCACACCACTGTAATCAGATGTGTTTTTAACTGCTGTTTTCACACCGCTCAGTTTTTGTTGTGTTTACGTCATTATTGAAAGGAAAGCGCCTAGCATATATTTGCATATTCATCCAAACGCCACATAGGTTCGGCTGTGTTTGCTCTGAAGCGCTGTGTGTATCTTCTCTTGAATTGCATCCAGGACAACTGAATTACAATCTTGCGCTACAGCGCCACACTGGTCAAACCGCATTATTGCAGGCTCTCACATGAGGTCATATGAGATCAAATGACTACTCGACAACAAATATATTTGCTGACAATTTTTTACCATTGACGTTGTTGATGATGTCAACTAAGTGTTTCAGCCTATAAGACATGCATTTTCGGTTGTGTAGTGTGAACAGAGATCGTTTCTGAAACGCAGTGAAAGTGCCAGTGCAGACGAGGATCGTTTTCATTTTAAAATGCCGTTTTACAGCGAAAACACACCAGCGTAAACAGGGCCTTAGTTCATCGTTTGTAGGGCCCTATGATTTCTGCGATGCGTAATCCCGGAATCCAGTCATAAAAACGAAATTTACAGTTTAACGCGGAATATCACGGAATTTTGGATGAATAAATCAAAAGTAGGTTATTACACTTAAATCAAATTGCGATATGGACTAATATTTGTTAATATTAAGCCACAAAACAACTATTTAAATATGAATTCTGTGTGTCTCTGTGTTAACGCATGCCGCAGATGCGCGGTTTTGTTTGCTACTCGTACTGAAGCGCGCGACACTTGTGATTTTAACGTCTGCCATTTCACTAAATGAGGACATAAATACATGAACAGCATCTCCAGAACTGCTCTGAGAGTCACTTTGTGAGCAATTTAGCATTTCATTTGAGTAAAACTATCATCATATCATATACACATACAAATGTAAAGGTATTCACGGCAACCCAACATTACTATTGTTCAGCAGAATGTACGTAATAGTTCTACTATTACTAAAATTATTAAAACCTTATTTTTAAGGAATAATCATATATTTCTTCTACGTTTTAATTGTAAATCCCCTATATTTGCCAAACTGATTGATTAAATTGATTAAAATAAACATTTATTAAAATAAACAAAATTAATGGTTTGCGCCTTCATTTTATAACCAAAAAAGCAAATACACAACACAGAATTTCTGAGAAAATTAACATTTTATAAGGCTATTGTAAAAATAAATGAAACTTGGTTTTATGCATTCAAATAATTAGACATGCTAGAACTCAGTAACATATAATAAGTAACAAAATATAAGGTGGGCAAAAATAAAATATTTCATAGGGCACGAAATTTATTTTATTTGGATAAAATGTAGATAATTTTTGTTAAACTTTTAACGAACTGATTTTAAATTGTTTAAGTTTCATGACTTGCTTTTTGATAAATAAAACTTAATTTAACCATTAAAAAGGAGTCCAGAAAAATTCAAACTTAAAAAAAAAAACAAAAAAAACAAAAAAACAGAACAATTAAAACAGGGAAAAAAAGGAATTTTGAAAAAAATTATATGGAATTTGGGAAAAAATAAAACGGGTTTCACATGTCCCAACGTTTGTATATTCTGGTTCGAATAAGTTAAGTTGGGCAAAAAAAATGCAAGTCATTTTCTCTGTTGAAATCTTGTTTATGAAGACTTATGTACAGCGTGCATCTTTTGCTTGTAAACAAGGTGCATCTGGGTTCTACATCAGAAAGCCAACCACATGCATGTGTCATGATACTATCGTGAATGCGCATCAAAGACTGACACGGAAGAAGGGAAAAGTCATTATTATTGTTATATTTGTGCACAAAAAGTATTCTCATAGCTTCACAACATTACGGTTTAACCACTGATGTCACATGGACTATTTTAACAATGTCCTTGCTACCTTTCTGAGCCTTGAATGTGGTAGTTGCATTGCTGTCTATTGAAGAAAAATATCATAACTTGTGTTCTGAAGGTCTTACGAGTTTGAAACGACATGAGGGTCGATTTTTGGGTGAACTATCCCTTTAAATATTTAGCACTTTAACTTTGGCAGTCCTACGAAACTAAAATGTAAAAGGAAAAAAAAAAAAACACTTAAAACTAACAAACAAAATTTTAAACTATAACAACCCTTTCGTTTGTGGCAACTCACCTTGCATGTCTCTGCTATTAGGCGACCCACTATCAGGCACAGCAGAAGGGGACCTCATTGGGACCGGCACGTGATGAGGACTGCTTCTGCCTCCTCCACTGCCCACGAGATGGTGCTGAGGGCTTCCTCGTGGAGGCGTAAAGCTCTGTGTGGCGGGTGGTATCATCTGAGCCTGCGCTTGAGACTGATTTTGGGCCTGCGGTTGGGACTGGTGCGACGGATGCTGGTAAAACGGCATTCCATTAGGCATCATACCATAATGCTGCTGCTGCTGCTGCTGTTGTTGCTGGTGTTGAGGTTGGTGGAGGTGTGAATGGTGTTGGAGATGATGCGCCGTTGCAGACTGGTGTTGCAAGGCCGGAGGCTGCTGGTGATGCTGGGACGGCGGGATGCCCTGGTTAGGATACGTCCCATATATGCCGTGAGAGTTATATCCCATGGGCATCGAAGATCCCCCTTGCGGCTGTTGCTGCTGCCCAGGATTTCCCCTTCCCCAGTACTGCGGCCCAGCGCCCGGAGGTTGCCGGGACGGTCCCATACTGCCGTTGACTTGGTACGGTCCATGGCCCTGGAAGTGGTGCTGAGGCTGCTGTGGTTGTATCCCGCCCTGGGAGCCTGGCTTCTGGTGCAACCCGTGGGGAGGGACAGGCCCCATCGCTGGGTTGTACTGAGACTGGCCCCACAGATACTCATATCCCATGCTGCCCGGGAGGTGATGGTTGCTCATATGAGGATAAGAGGAAGAGGGAGGGTGGGTGCCTGGCTGGCTGCTCCCACCTGCAGTAGTGATGCCATTCACATTCATTTCGCCATTCAGATCTGTGTGACAAACAACAGAGAATAAAGACCTTAAAGGGCACCACGTTTATGAAATTAAGAAATGCAAAGACAGAGACTTACTTTTCCCTTGCTGGGGGAAGCTCATGGAGGACCCGTTAGTATAGAGAGAATCTCCTGAGGAATGCTTCAGTCCTGAGTTAGCTGACACAGAAGAGTGAGGCCCGTAGTTAAAATGGTTATTTGCTTCCATCTGGCGAGGAGGAAAAAAAAAAAAAAAAAACAACAGTTGAAAGGTGGTACAAGGCTTTCTCACGTCACGTTCCCATGCACAGACAACTGTAAAATATGCCAACTGTTGCTTGTTTTACAACATCTGAATATGCATACTAAACAGTACGCAAAATCAGTATTGTTGCATCCCAAATGATGCACTATACACTTTGCACAATACAAATTTTATAAGGTTATTTTGTTGTCCAGCACCAGATCCTGAATGCATGAGGTGTCCTTTCCACACTCTGTTATTTTTGTAATTTGAGTGGATCATCCAGGCTTTTGAAGTGCACTTATTATTGAGCTTTTCAGTGCAAACACACTAATCACACTATTTTTACTACAAAATTGCATAGAATAGTGCATAAGTCAAAATTCATAGTATTCATAACACTACACAGACGGACCACTGAAGTGTCCAATGCACACTTTACTATCCCACAGAGGCCATGGGAGAGGGTTGTGAATGGCAGTGATGCAACTGATGTCGTAGGTCACATGACAAAGCCAACATGGTAAAAGCAGTACACCTAGAGTACATTCATACTACTTTTTTTTCATGTATTTTGACAACACGTCATCATTCGGCCATATTGGCAGCAAAGAAGGTAAACAATACCACTGCACCGAATGAAAATGATAAAACGCATGAAAAAACGCATATTTTGCTGATCATTGCTGCTGGAAATGGTCAATTATTGTCATGTTTTAGGCTGTACTAATCAGTCGGACCAGGAAAAACATTGAGTACTATAGACTGCCAAAAGTTATAACAAATCAAGGTGAAGAGCGAAAAAAAACTGGTGGTTGGTCAAACTGAACCAAGATTTCCAGAGCAAGAATCTTGACAACATTTTTGTTTGTTCTTATTTCTGTCAGGTAGGTGAAATATTAGGCTAATATCTTAATTAATACTGCTCGTACGCATCTTTAATACCTATTAACTTTAGTTTGTCAAAATACTGCGCCCTTTCCTGCTTACCAAGTCCTTTTCTATATGATTTAGCAGCTTCCACACATTTTTTCTGTAGTTTAGACAACAAAAATTAACAGAACAACACATTCAGTAGTACATCAACCCTGCAATCCATGCTGTTGTTTACATCAGAGTATCTCCAATATGGCCACGTATCCGTGTAACGGACCAAACAGTGACGTAAGTGCAAAAACTATTTGAGTAAGTTTAGGGCGGGACTTTACATCTATCCAACCAATGACAGACAGGGAGTGGGACATTTTCAAGAAGCCCATTTTAAAATTTTAATGTCTAGTCACGATAAACAGTACATCATTTTGACATGGATTAGAATTTGTTTTTTAATTTCACTTTTGACAGACAGTTTTATCTGAAACAGCTTACATTGGTTCAAGTATTCCCTGGGAATCAAACCCATGACCTTGGAGTCACTAGGGCCATGCTTTTACTGTTTGAACAACTCAATAGGGTGTATTTTGTTTACCTTGGTGTCTGTTATTCAGCTGTCAAACCGTCAAAATATCTTTACAAAAAAAAAAAAAAAAAAAAAGGCAGTGGACAACCCATTTTTATGACTAAAAAATGTGTAAAAAATAAAACTTAAATCCGCATAGTCTTGAAAAAACAAATATAAATGCTCGGAAATAAACTCACTCATATTTCAACTACTTGCTAATAAACAATAGGCAGATCCTTATCTCTCTTTACTAAAAATCTACAGACTCAAACTCTCACCCAACCTTAGTAAGGAGCGTTCAACGTTTCCGAAGCATAACACTGAAGACAGTGGCTGCGTTTCAAAACCTAGCGTTCTCCCTAACTATACTGCATTTATCAGCATTGTTGGCGCGTACGTAACGTTCTAATTGGATTTTCGGCATCTTCGGGGACATACCGACCGTTCGGAACGCACCAATGACGCCCAAAAATGCTGTGCAGGTAGCCGGCGTACGAGGTTTTGAGACACAGCCAGTGAGCCCTGCTGTGGCGGACATCACAAATATTGCTCTTCACATCTCAACATAAAATGTCGCAGATAAAGCCGATGAGATGCCCGAGCAATCGCGTTAAATAACACACATCTCACACACAGATCTCATGCCGAACGCCAGCCTTAAACTCAACAATTACACCTGAAACATAACAAGTCAGTCCTGTGTATTTTTATAAAAGCTAATCAAAATGACCTCATGTAGATTTATGCTTTTAGATCAAATCCGGCACTAATTATTTTATGCGTGTCCATCATTAGCCGCACGGCTAACAGTAAACATCTAACTCAAAACTGTACGATTTCATTCAGAATGGCCGTGCAGCCGAAACAGCGTCACTAAAAAACAACACACACGAAAAATGAGCGATGTTTAATTAAAAAAAAACATAAGGCAAATGTGAATAAAGAAAAGAGGAGATGTGGGAATCGGTTAGCACGGAGGCTAACCGCTGCACATGACCATGCGCTGCTTCTGGATCTCACATCACACACACACACGCACAAATATAAATATATATTCACATTTGATAAAACTTCTCCAGAACTAAAACACCACAACTCGAGCTAAACCAACTCATATCTGATCTAACTCGGTTTTTCGTTCTCTTTAATATAATTTCACTCTTGTACGTTCATATACTAACCCATAAAAAAAAGAAAAAGAGCCGAGATGCGGCTAAACAACACAAAAACGAAAACAAAAAGACACTGCTTTAAAACTAAATATTAATTACGTACTAAAACATGTGGCTGCGAATAATCATCATGGGAAGGCATTTTAGTCATGTTCATAATAAAAACCTAGGGTTACAGAGACATTTATAAAATGATATTTTGATATGAAGTTTGATTAAAGTGCTTGGTTTATATTAGCGGTGATGCCATGACAAAATGAGGCCTGCGTTCCCGCATCTCAACGATTCATCGCGACCATTTATGAGCTTTGAGACAATATTCGCAGATTAGCATTAATGTTAATTCAATATTTTGGAGTATGAATGAAAATGGGCTTTAAATTTAATTTAAGAGTGTTTAATCATCGACGAAAGTGGTGTGAATGAAAACACCAGGTCTTATTTACATAACCACGGGTTTGTGCGTTATTTAAATAATTAAAGACGCTAAACGTACAGATAAAACGGGCTGATTATATAAATATTAGAGGGTTTGTAAGCTGTACGACATTAGGGTTAGCATGTTTTTACACCTCGCTTCTGCAAATGCGATATTAAAAACAGACGTTCATCATTTCGTCTCAGAAGGTCATCTTTCGTTGATTAATTCACGTTATTTTCCCGATATACGGTAAGAGAAAATGAGGCAGCATCACCCACACAACACACTCTCAAAAGTTTCCCCCGTATAATGATAATAAAACTGCCCAACCTTGATATCTGCCGATCGCACAGGAGACTGAGAATATGGCCCCCCGGCGAAGGACCAATGTGGATGAAGAGGGTGTAAGCGATGTAAATAATAAACGGGTAAATCGCTAACCTTTGGGTTTCAGATTTGCAAACATGGCTGGTAATGTTTGAGCGCAGCCATGATCACAGAGAGAAAGAGAGCGAGCCGAAAGAGGAAGTGAATGACGGCCGGGCGGCCGAGCGCCTCCGGGTCTTAACGCCGACTGAATGCGCTCCTGCAGGCCACGGTAGACCAGGGCCGAACACCAGGGACATCTGACACAAACCAATCTCTCATTGAAAAGAGCTGTACGTAGACCACAATACCACTGTGAGTAAGAAGTGTGCCTAATTGTACACTATACTTGCAGATACTATTACTGAAATAAAATGCCACTAAAAAGAGTCCATTAACTATGTTTTACACTTAAACACACTTTTAAAAAGTGTCCTTACAATGTCCAATTTTAAATTACTGTTTTAATCTTTTGTGATGCTGTACTAAAGAAGTACTTGATTATAGAGGGTTTGTCTGTATGTGTGGCCATATTGGTGACACTCGGATGTAAACAACACCATTCATTGCATGGTTAATGTACTATTGAATGTGTTTTTCTGCTAATTTATGCTGTCTTCACCACAGAAAAAATGTGTGGAAGCTGCTAAATCATATAGAGGACTTAGTAAGGAGGAAAGGGCGCAAATTTTGGCGAACTAAAGTTAAGATGTGGTAAAGATACATACAATCAGTATTAAGATATTAGCCTAATATTTCACCTACCTGACTGGAAATGATGAGAACAAACACGAATGTTGTCAAGATTCTTGCCTTGGAAATCCTGGTTCAGTGTGGCTAACCACAAACGCCTTTTGTTCCTCAGACAGTTTTTTTTCACTCTTCTCCTTGTTTTGTTATAATTTAAGGCAGTCTATAGTACTCCAGATGTTTTTCCCGGTCTGACCGATTAGTACAGCTCAAAACATGTCACTTTTTCAGCAGCAGAAATCAGCAAAATATGCAAGTTTCTTTCAGTTCAGTGGCATTGTTTACATTCAGTGGCGGCAATATGGCCGACTGATGCGTCGTGAAAACACTCTATCAATTTCACTGTAGTGTTGTTTGACTTTACATGTAATGTTAATGTATTTTAAAAGTCCAGCGAACCTACAGATGAATGGATATTTTAAATACTTAAATTGAAACTTCAACTACAAATGTGTAATTATAAATATATTTTAATACATTACATAGAACTTTCAATGGAAATTACATTAAAGTATATTTTAGTTTATTATAAATGTTTGTCAGTAACCATATTTCCACAGACAATAGAAGTAATTATGAAATTTCATACAAAGATCTAAGAGGGCTACCTAAGTGGGTCAAAAAGCACTCCATGTGTAGTTTATATTCATGTCATTTAATTAACGTACAGTTAAGTGTTAGAAAACATTACATTTCCCAAGCCCCTATTGGTGAAAAAGCAGATTATTATGACATTCTGATACTCAGTTGCAAATATAAAAGGCTTCCCAAATATTATTTCCATCTTCCATTGCTGTTTTACTCAGCAAGGATATATAAATTAATTAAAAATTACATTAAAACTTACTTTCCACAAAAATATTAAGCAACACAAATGTTTTCATCAATTAGAATCATAAATGTTCTTTGAGCAGCAAATTAAAATATCAGAATGATTTCTGAAGGATCACGTGACACTGAAAACTGGAGCAGAAAGAATTTTCACTCAGAAATTGTTTGTGAATTTCAATAATAATATTGGATCTGATTGGCTAATACACAAGGGCAATTCTAATGGGCATTGCATTTGACTGTAGGGTGTCACATATTACATTTTAGGTTTCATTTGGGACAGGGGATCATTTTTGCTGGGCACAAGTCCTTGTGTAACAAATGTGCTAGGATTTAGGCATTTTATATGTGTGGTACTCCTGAAAATCACTTACAGCAACTTTAACAGTGGTCCAAAAGCCTAAAAGGGAAAAACATGTTTCTAGCTATTTGCTCCATCATGGTGAGTGAAAGAGCAGGGATGGTTGCAACAAACAAACTCCTTTAGGTGTATCAACCTTTTTCAACGCGAAAGTAAGCCGTTTTCTGTGAATGTGTGAGACTTCCGGTTCATTATCCCCTATAGGGAAAATAACGAAAAGAATAACAAAGTGCAGTAAACTGTAAAACTATTTGCACTACAAACCAATGTGTTCGTAATTAAGATAATACATTAAAATAATATGGTATAACACACCAGTTTGCAATATCAAGCAACGAAACTATTTTGTACAACTAAAAATTACTGGAAGCCAACGACACCGGAAGCCAGTTAAATTTACAAATGGCCGCGTCCAATCTTACGAGAAAAACAAGGTGGATAAAATTACTAACAAATACTCATTATCGATTTCTATGAAATACATACCTTTTTGTAATACCTAGATTTGTTGCTGCCTCATAAAAAGGGAAGACGTCATGTGTTTAACGAGCGGAACAGTTAAATGTCAGGCTTTAGGACCCAGCGCGATTAAGTTAAGTCTGAAGTCACTGGAGAGGAATGGATGCGCAGCCACAATGCGGCTGTAGGAAGTGATGGTTCGCTACTGATAGGTAGAGGCCATGCCATTCATCCAATAGGCGTATAATATGTAAACGACTGCATTTATCCAAAAATATCCCCCTTCTGAACAGTTGACCGCATAAAATTATTCACAGGCTACACCCTGCTAAGGGTTGGTGTGAAGCGAGAGGTGTCCGCATGTCGTCATAGGCCGTGAGCACGCATTTATGAACCCATCATTATAGCACCTCCTTCTTGACCTCGCAGCCTAATGTGTAGAAAAGTGCGAGTTGTGGATGCTTATTAAGTACTCTGGAAATATGGAGTTCGCAGGTAAAAACAACAATTTTACCCCATGCAATATAACTTCCTCAGATTATCATCCATTATGCCCTTGAACAAGTTACTGAAGCCAGGTTGCCTGAGGGAGGAGTCTTACAATAAGGTTCCATTTTTCAACATGGAAAAATACTGAGAAAAAAAAAAGTTAAACTCGTTGGTTTCTTCATTAGGTCAATTGACAGTTTTACTGTTCAAATGAAAAAAAAAATGAAAATTTAAGCATTGAGCAGTTTATTAGAAATAGGTAGACAAAATTGAAAGCTTTTTTGTTCTTTTGAAAACATTGACAGGAGTCAACCAGCAATGTGCACAAAATGTAGCCCTAATGTAGCCTAACACCTAATTTTGATAGTGTAAACTATTTGGACTTTTCATTTTTAAGATTTAAACATAGAATACCTTTCCGTTTTCCCATCTTTTACATTTAAAGACATCACGTTTCATATTGCAGTAATAATATAAGACATTAACTGTCTAATACCAAATACAGTGCTTATATAGACTTGATCATTTTGGAGAGAGTCAGAAAATATCAACAACCAATGAATCTGGTAGCACCTCAAGAGACTTGTGAAGAGATGATGTTAGGGAGATGAACCGGTACTTACAGTTTTCCAATATCCATAATCATTGTTTTCCTTTAATCCCAAAATTGTAATCTACAGATTTTGCAAGACACAAACTCTCTCCACCTCTGCAAAGTTTCACTTTTCAGTTTAATTTCGATGCCTCACAATAAAAAAAAAGAAATTTTCCATCACATCTATTGCTTTTCGGTTGAAAAAATACGAATACAGTGCAGGTTTTCCCAAACAGTTGAAGTATACATGTTTTTAGTACAGATTAAAACAAAAAGCCAGGACTGCTCATAAGGAGAGGGACAACGAAGCTCTGTACAACAATATGCATATTAACTCCCAACAGAGGTGTATGACGATCTTCTGGAGTGCAGCCACTGAGTAGACAGAGGTGATGCTGATGAATTCAACGCTCTCATTGAATTCAGCTTTGCTCTCTTTCAGATCATGTAGCGTTTATGTGACGGCTTCCTCTTTTCGTTATGTCTTTCCCCTCTCCTCCTCTGTCTGTCCACAACGTGCCAGGTGCTTATTCCAGATCTGGCATTTCTGGAGAACAACACAAACATGTTAAAAGTATTTTAAAAATCTGTCAGTTTACTCTCTCACGTTGTTTTAGTTATGTACTGGTATAATATATTGGTTGCTCTTCTTGCAGTTAAAATGAATGGAAGCTTTCAATAATGCTTTTGTTTCTTTTTGGAGCTTGCCAGGACATTATAACCTTTATATAATCTTATAACCACCTTTGTATTTAAACAGAAAAGTTTAGAACATCAAGGACAGCAAATCATTAAAAAAAAAAAAAGAAAATTCTCATTATTTACTCAACTTCACACCCTTTTAAAACCAGACTTTCATTCATCCTTGAAGCACAAATGAGAATATTTCTTTTATTTTTTCAATATTAAAATAAGATAAATTGTGTAAATAATGGCTTTTTTGGGGGGCGTGAACTACATCCCTTTAAAACTGTAATAGCTTTGAATATACAAGCTAGAAAAAGAGGAAAACTTACTTTCATCATCACTATCAGCTGATTCCTGAAAAAAAAATACAATCCAATAAGTCATTCATAGCAGGAAGATGACACTACATGTTTTTAGGCAGAAATGGGTCACTATAGTAGATTAGTGATATTGACTCATTTATTTAGACACCTTTTTTTTTTTTTTTTGCTTTAAAAGATTAGTTCACTTCCAGAACTTCCATTTACTCTTCTCCTTGTCATCCAAGATGTTCATGTCTTTCTTTCTTCAGTCGTAAAGAAATTGTTTTTTGAGGAAAACGTTTCAGGAATTATCTCCATATAATGGTTTTCAGTGGTGCCTGCGAGTTTGAACTTCCAAAATGTAGTTTAAATGCAGCTTCAAAGGGCTCTAAACGACCCCAGCCGAGGAATAACGATCTTATCTAGCAAAACGATCTGTCATTTTCTAAAAAAAAAAAAAAAAGATTGGTCATTTAAAAAAAAAAAAAAATTTATATACTTTTAAACCTCAAATGCTCGTCTTGTCTAGCTCTGCCATGTGCATGCATACTCTGTGCAGTCGGTTCAAGACAGTTAGGGTATGTCAAAAAACTCCCATCTCATTTTCTCCTCCAACTTCAAAATCATCCTACATCGCTGCAGAAGTACCGACCCAGTGTTTACAAAGTGAACGTGCAAAGAAGATCAAACGGCCTTTACAAAAAAAAAGGTAAAACAGCAATTTAGGACAATTTTGAAGTTGAAGGAGAAAAAAAGATGGGAGTTTTTCGACATACCCTGTCTTGAACGAGACTGCACAGAGTATGCATGTGCATGGCAGAGCTAGACAAGATGAGCATTTGAAGTTAAAAAAATATATAAATCTTTTTTTTTTTTTTTTAAATGACCAATCATTTCACTACATAAGATCCTTATTCCTCAGTCTAGGTTGTTTAGAGCCCTTTGAAGCTGCGTTGAAACTGCATTTTGGAAGTTCAAACTCACGGCACCACTGAAGTCCACAATAAAAAACAACTTCTTTACCACTGAAGAAAGAAAGACAAACATCTTGGATGACAAGGGGGTAAGTACATTTTCTGTACATTTTTGTTCTGGAAGTGAAGTTACCTACAAAAACAAGGCATGCACCAATCATTATTTTTTATGGCATTTTTTTTTTCCAAGCAAATGGGCTGATTCCAATACCAATTGACTTTTTTTCTTTAGGCAAGAGACAAAAAGAACGAAAGACTATAAGAACAGGATGTGCATTTGCTCTATAATAGGGCTTGAACAAAATTAATTAAAATAATTTAAGCCATTTAAAATTAGAGACATCCTTTTAAAACCACAATCCAAAAAAAGAGGCCACATGCGTTTAGCATGGGCAGATATTTTTTTATTTAAATTAGATTGTATAATTTCAAGATGTAAAGGGGTCGTCAGGTGCCTATTTTCCACAGGTTGGTATGATTTTTTTTAAGGTCTTCATGAAATGTTTGCAACATACTTTGGTTAAAATTCCTCAATGGTCATGTGAAACGCCACTACTTTACCTTGTCAAAAACAGCTCTGTTTAAAGCAACCCGTTTAGGTGCATGTCTCTTTAAATGATAATGAGCTACTGCTCGTTTTTTGTGTACTTCGTGCCGCGTTTCAAAAAAACCGAAAAAACGAATCCACTGCATCCTCAGTGGCTCTGAAGTCAGGAGAAAATGAAGACTCTTATGTTCGCTTTTACTTCCAACTACACAACATCTACATTGCTTAAGAAACTTTGGGCCTCATTCATGAAACTTGTGTAAATGAGAGTAAATTCTGAGTAATTTGTGAGTAAAACAGACGTTCCCGAAAACACTCCTCTCGAATCACAAACCCATTGTAAACGATCTGATAGTTAAACGTGTATGTTAATGAATTCCAATCATTCGTAAACAGGGCGCTCGTGCACGCTCATTCACGCTCATTCACAATTAGCATAATCCCCGCCTTCGAATTACAGCTACACAAATTGCGTGTCCAGGAACGCAGTGGAATATTCCGCTCTACTTTCTCAGGTTTGGCTCCATTATATAACATAAATGTAAAAAAAAGATTAATAGGCCATATGTATAATAATAAATATTTAATAACGTGTGTCCACCAGAGTTTTTAACCAGCTGAAAAAAATGTCAGGCGTTTGTCTTAAAACGACCAGCTGGTGGAGCTTGAAAACGCTTTGGTGGCACATCGTTTTTCCAGCTGAGATGCTCTAGTTGCTATGATGTGGAACATCTACGGCAGCAATGATTTACTAGTATGTCACTTTTAAGAATTTTACTAAATATAAAAAAGCAGTAACCAGTAATATTGACTTCTTCTGTAGGCAGTTGTTGTACAAGTAGGATTGTTGGTCAGTGTTTGTCCTGCCCCTCCTCTATTTATGGCTGGGTCAATAGTGAGTGATGAGTGCTGCATTTTACAACAAGCAAAAAAAAAAAAATTTCAAAAAGAGGGCAAGGGCAAATGGCCTTTATATTATGGCAGTGGTTCCTCAAAATTCAGTGTCATCAGTTTTCCAAAAAGAACACAAAACGTTTTACACGTGATAGGGAGCAGGTGTACATTTCTTTCCCCTTTAAGGCAAACAGAATGGTCTGACTTTAGCTTTGTAAAATTACGCAAAAAATCCAAATTCACTCTCTGACAGCAGGTGGCGCTTATGGAACAGCTCCAATATGGCGCTTCCTCGTTTATCGCTTTAAACAAAGCAGCGTTGCACTTATTAAAAGGCACAATATGTAAGTTTTTGCCGCTAGACGGCGCATATTCAAAACAAACAAGAAACAAGAAATGCAATCCGTCAGGACTCAGGCAGAAATCATGGTTATTGATGAGCTAATGTATTAAAGACTTATTATGGTCACTGTAGTTTGAAGCAGGGTGGGGCTGGAAGTCGTGAAAGCGAAACGAGGTCGCTGGTGGTTGCTAACGAAGGATGAGCATGAAAGCAGCAGAGCTTTTATGATGCCACAGTCGATTGCTTCCACTTCTTACTAGATACATCTGAGTGTGTTGAAGTTGTGTTATAATGCTACTCTGTTCGTTCATCACCTGTCTAATAAAATGCATAACATCTTAAAGCGTCTTTTGGGGTTTCCACGTTTCTACTAAATAAAACCGGAAAAATCGAGGATGTGTGACGTCATTGGCAGGCGATCCGTTACACTAGTTAAAATTACTTATTTCTCTGGATTTAAACATTCTTTGAAACATTTGGGATAATGTAAGAACACAAGTCAGCAAATATATATATATATATAACACTCTTCTAATGGTTTTTTGATATTTTAATAATAATAAAAGAAAAATTACATATTGTGCCTTTAACATTATTTTAATATGCGTTATATAAAAGTGAGATGAAAAGAAAATGCCATCTGAATTTTTTTTTAAAACGGTCGGTTCCATTTAGATATTCATTCATATAAACTCCTACCCTCAATTAAATATTTAGGATTTTCTTTGAATATTTCAGGGAGCGCAAACAGTGAGCTTGCTGTGTCTGCTATATTATTTTCTGTGCTGACGTGTCTGTATTTATCGTGTCCTGTCTCTGTTAACATCCTGTTTACAGACTTTGTAATATTTCCACATCTTTCCAGTGGTGAAGCAATACTTATACAGGTGAAGCAAGATACTTCATCGCTTTATTTATGGCACACTGCGATTGGGTTTACACTGTCAATACAGAAGACAAACCAATGGGACACTGTCTCTGCATGATGGGCCAGCCAAAAAAAAAAAAGAAAGAAAAAGTACTGGCCTCAAAATGCATCAGCCCACCTGGAAAAAGCCAGGTATGCCAGATTACCAATCCAGACCAGTTGTCAGCACAGTAAATACTTGTTTTTGATTTCATCCCCTTAAAGCCACTGTCAAGGTAAAAACAAGAGTGTGTTGAGAACTTTGTGTTCTGTTCCATTCTGTTGCACTCCACCCCTCTTAACCCTATATGAGCCTGATTGGACTGGGATGGTCCTTGAGGTAGCATCAGACAACCCAACCAGCCAAACAACTAGTTGATTAAAAATTAAAAGTTATAGTGATAGTCTAGACAGAAGTAAAAATGTAGTAAATTTTCTTTCCCTTATGTCATTCCAAGCCTGTATGATTTTTTTTCCTCAGTGGAGAACAAAAGATATTTTAAAGAATATTTGTTCAAACAGTGTTGTTTTGGATCCCACTGACCTTCATAGTACGGACAAAATCATTTTTCAAAACAGCAGCTATTATAAAATTCAATGTTATGGGAAAAAAACGTGTTGGGTTGGAATGACACGGGGCTGAACGAATGATTAGGATTGACCATCCCATTAAACTAGACTTTATTACACATATGAAAAAGCTATTAAATCTTACATCATCGGCTCCATCTAGGTCAGGTAAATCATCCTCTCCTCCCATGTTGCCCATCATCTGAAACCAACAAACAAGTCAGTACACCGCATTAATTACAAACACATTCTTCACGCAATACTGCCGGGAGGGTGAATTATAGCTATTTTTCAACAAAAAAGTACTAACCTCTGAAAAACGATCGTAGTTGGACAAATCTTCGTCTGAATCATCCTCCCAGTCTTTCCAGTTGTTGAAGTCAACACTAAGCCAGTTGAGCTGTAGACAAAATTCAAGTGAGAAACAAAATACAAGTATATCAAGTTTCAACAGTCAACAAGTGTGGATGCACCGACATTACAATTCTGGCTGGTATGACACGCTGTTAATTATTTTATACAACAGGTTATATATAAAACAGTTAACTAGATACATTGTCAAATAACTTATGATGTCACAAACTACAACTTGGTTTGCATTAAATTTAAAAAACAGAAAAATATGCAAACACATACGTGTTACTATTAGACCTGCTCAACAAGATTCTCCTCAGAAAACCGGCCACAGAAGACATTTTACCGTAATTCTTACTATAGCGCCTCTTGTGGCGGCACTGAGAATGCAATGTTAATAAAATAATTGCTAGAATCATTTGGATTCATGTACTTATCTAGAGTTTGTTTGAGGCATATTTTCAGGTTTGGTGTAGAAGAAGACTCTGTCATCAAGATTGTTAAAGCTAACACCTACTAATACAGTTTAAGGTCAAATTCAGCTATCTGACATAGTCCTTCATCAAACAATGACAGTTTCAATTGTAAATACTGCCGTGACAATAAATATGGAACAAAACTTGCCTTTGCTTTGTCTTTTGTTAACCTGGGCCAGGATTTCCCTGACTCTGCTTTCCGTAAACAGCACAAGATCGACCGGTCTGTACGTCTGTGTTTGGACCCCTGAGAACAGAAAGTAAAACATAACAAAATGTGCTCCTGAAATGTGCATCTCATTGGGGGGTAATTTGAAACGGGATATCGCAACTGCGTGCTAAACTCACGTCTTGATCGATGGATTCAAAAAGGTCAATTTCATTTGAGTACTTCATGTTATCTGTCCCACTGAGACAGCTGGAAGAGAGCAGAAGACAGCATTAGATGAGCCACAAAACAATCAAACTACAGCCTAGAATCTAAAGCAATGACAATAAGACCTTTTGTGATTTACACAGATGATTAAAGTTAGAACTACGTACCTGAAACCAAATTTGGACTTCTCAAAATTTACACTGACATCCTTGCTGTCCTCCACCAAAAATTCAATGAAGACAAAGTCCCGTCTGTCGTACCACTTAGCGGCTGCTGGATGCCTGATAAGGAAAATTTGGATGTAAATTAAAGCTAGAATTGATAGGACAATTTAAGGATAACAATGTTATATGTCGATGTAATAGTTTTAAAAGGATGATTAAAATAACGGATAGAATATGTTAGGAAGGCTGATCAATCAGCTGATATTTGATCATTTAAGATTATAAAATATATCTTGTCAACAGACAAACATGCTTTTCCCAATTTATTGTCAAAGACACTGTTCTTATATGAGCCATTCTACAGAATTGGTGCAAATTGCTGTCCCACAACCAAAAAGAAAACACATTTACACATCTACCAAAACTCACAATATTATTTAAAATATCAGTAAGCTTAATATATATATATAAACTCATCATTTAGTGGGTACTTTCAATTGGGAGGGGACTGTGCTGAACCCTAACCCCTAAATTTCAACTCATATATAGATATAATTTTTGTATTTTATGTAAATTATGAAGCTTTATGTAAAAGCATGTCCCGCATTTTCATGTCACTACCGAACACCATTTTTCTATTATCAAACACACTTATTATTCCATATCATTTAGTTTTTATATGTGTGCAACTGTGCTTGTTAACCATGTGCTGATTAGCATCTTTGAGCTAGGTTCAAAAGTATGTAAATTGTCAACTACTGAACTACTGAAACAGTCACACCGAAACATTTGGTGAAGTTTCAGTAATGACATCTATTTTTTTTGAAGTGTTATTCCATAAATGTGTCACTACTATAACAGTCTCAACTGAAACACGTCATCATTGTTCCGGTAGTGACAAAAGGGAACGCAATCTTTTAATTAGGGGAAATAAGGTTTTAGTACAGTTATGCAAATTTTTAGTATTTTAGTAGTGTTTTAGTATGCAAGTTAAAAATCTGTAATGCGATGTGGTCGCTACCGAAACATTACTGTCACTGTCACAACCAAAACATGAGATGTTGTCAAAAATAAAGTATATTGAATTATCAACCAAGATGTTATGATAGTGTTTGATTCAATGTATATTCAAACTAATGAATCCTTAACTTTGAAATCAGGACAAATTGGATTTAAAATACAACAAATCTCATAAATCACACTTGAAATATTGTTAAAATTGTAATTATTACCTCTGAAACTCTTTTAATAATATACTAAAAAAAACAATTACAAGTAAGATGCAAGCAAAATCTTAATAGGTCAATATAACCCTTCTTATTAAATTATAATTTACTGTGTTTTGGTAGTGACAAATTTGGGAAGAGAACAAACATTCCAAAACTTTCTGAAAATGCAATAATATGAGAATTAACTGCACAATTTATACAATTTGCATACATGCAAAATTTGTGGAAAAATACATTTTGTTTCAAGATGTTTCAAACTCTGACTTTGAACCAATTCTGTAGAATAGCCCATATATTTAAGTAAATATTACAATTATTTAGCAATAACACATTAAATTGATCAAAAGTGACAGCAAAGACGTTACAAAAGATTACAATTTTAAACAAATGCTGTGCTTTTGAACTTTCTATTCATCAAATAATCCTAAAGAATAAAATCTATCATGGTTTCCACAAAAATATGAAGCAGCAGTTACTGTTTTCATCATTGCTTATAGTAATAAATGCTTCTTAAGCAGCAAATCAGCATATTAGAATGATTTCTGAAGGATCATGTGACACTGAAGACTGAAGTAATAATGCTGAAAATTCAGCTTTATCATCAGAGGAAAAAATTACATTTTAAAGTATATTAACATAGAAAACAGCTATGTTAAATTCTAATAATATTTCACAATATTACTGCATATTTTAATTAAATAAATGCATCTAAAAAGCCTTCTTAGAAAGTTATCAGAAAAAAATGGGTAGACATTTTGTCTTGCCACATCACAAAGTTACATTTTAATTTTATTGTAATTGTGAACAAATAAATGTTGCTTTGGTGAGCAGAAGAGACTTCTTTAAAAATCATTATGCATTTTAACATTTTAATAATAATCTTCTCATTGATCTGTTTTCACAAATTTTGACAATATGTCTCATATAAAACCAGTGTACCGCGCTCTAGATAATTCATATCAACACTGTCGAATGAAAATCCATAAATCAACCACTAATTTAAATATTAGGTGTCAATATGACAAATACTACAAGAAGATAAGACCAAAAAAAACGCAATTCTCTCAACAAATAAGTAGGTCTGTAAAGAGCAGGTGGCATGGACATCTGTGACACCACTTCAACCTGCTGCCTCTGTTCCTGCTACTTTACTAAAGGATGGTGTATCAAATTCCCCCTGCTGTACTGAATGACTCACGGTTGAACTCTAAAGATGAAACAAGTAAACACTTAACAATAGTGGAATTTTAATAAACAAATGAATTAAATTCCATCCTCATAATAAATTTAATCCTCATACTGTCCATGCCCATAGCACCAAATCAATTACTTGGTAACTGATGTGAAATACCATCAGGCCACAACCTTTTTTCTTTTTTTACAATCAAGTTATGATCACATGATTTACTGATACAATAGTCTGAGGAATGTCTGCCATTAAAAAAACACTACATTTATTTAAAAAACAAACTTTTGATGAGAGATTCAGATATAATCTTTGTCTTCTTGTAATTGGTTCAGCGAATATGTGCTTTATTGTAACTTAGTCATTCATTCATTCATTCTGGCCCTGAAGCACGTGCAGGCGGCGCGCTCATTTTCGCAACTCATTCAACCATAAAAGAAACCAATGAGCTCCGTCACATTAACAACTCTTTAAGCGAGTTTATCAATACAAAAACAATTTTACAAAGATTTGTGTGTTTACCAACAGACTTGAGTGGCAAAATGACGCAACATGCTAACACCGGTGAGCTGATACAGGCTAACCGTAACGAGCTAACTTACTTTACATTATACACATTTGAACAAATAATACAGATTTCTAAACGTAATGCTCTTGGATCTAGTGTTTAATAAATCTGCCGAGAAGCCCGTTACGTTACCTGGTAGTTTAACGACTACGAGAGGAGTGAATGAGTCGTGCAGAAGTAGCTAATGCTAGCGCTATGCTTCACAGTGTACACAGTATTTCAGTTTTGGTTTCAGTAACGAGCAGTATTTTGCATTAATCTAAACAGATATTTTCAACAGAACGCGCAGACTTACATGACTTTGGCGGTTGTGTATGTATGTGAGAGTCGGCGGCGTCTGTTCTGGGTTTCTGGTATGTTCTCCCGGGGTTCTGTTCTGGTGTCACAGGAGTACGAGTAGGCGGAGCTTCAAACCACGCCCATCACACTCGTTGGACTGTTCTAGAGCTTCCGTTTGAAAATACTGAAAAATAATAAACAATCCTCAGTGACTAACGTCAATTCTTCACGCTTCATCCGCAACAATTTTGACATTTAATTAAATAATATATTCTCCTCATGCACATGTAATGTGAGATATCCTTTATAAAGTTTTATTTGATACATTTTATCCAACTGTAGCACGTTTTTGATTCAATCACTTTTTTTTTTAAATTGTAATAAAAATGTGACGGATTCTGGAAACAATATTAGAATTGACTTTTGATTAGAATTTATAAGAATTTTATTTATTTATTTATTTATTAAATTATAAAGTGTTTACATACAATACATACAAATATATTTTAAAATATATACATATATGTGTGTGTTTTATATATATATATATATATATGTGTGTGTGTGTGTGTGTGTGTGTGTTTATATATAACAAATACACACAGAACACACACATATAGCAAACATAAACTTTTATTTTGAACCGATTAATCACGACTAATCGTTCTGCAGCTCTAATATTTATGTATATATAAATACACACACATACAGTTTAGATTAAAAAAAAAAATCCATGTGTATACATGTATATACTTATATTCATATAATTTATATTATATATATATTTAATATATAAACATAACATGTGTGTGTATTTATATATACTAAATATAATAAATAATAAATATACACAGCACACACTTATATATTATGTAAACAAAAACATTTACTTTGAATGCGATTAATCATGATTAATTGTTTGACAGCACATTATTTTTTGTTAAATGTTCACCCTTTTGATTTATATATGTTTTCACACTTGTTTCTTTCACTGAAAAAATGTACTTTAAAACAATTTCACTTGAAAATAGCCACCGAATTTCACAAATATATACAAAGAAATAGTAAGCAAAACTGAATTAAACGTGATTTTTTTTTAAGTAGAAAATTTAAATGATATTGTAAAACGTACTTAATTCTCTTTGAGTACTTGTCAGTTATAAATTATGTAGTGTAGCATTTTTATAAGGTAGGTTATTTAAATAAATTGTATAATTATCGGCGTTTTAACAAATAGTTACAGTAAGTAATTATCAGTATTTGTATTGAATAAAAATGTAGCTATTTAAGCTGAAGTAATTTAAACAAAAAAATAAATAAACCGTCATGCTTTTATTTTGAAATGACCCTTTGACTCAATATTTGTATCTTAGCGTCGGTTGCTTCGTGTTTCTTGTAGGGCGAATGACAGACGATTATAAACGCTCTTCTTATGTTCTTTCTTCGTTTATAGAGTAATTGTGCGTTTTTTCCGCTTTTATTAGCATAATTCATCTGTTATACGCACGACTGTTCAGATTTGATCGCCCACTGGATTATACAAGCGCTTTGAGACAGCTGACATCGTCCTAAATCTTTTAGCCTGAAGAAATTCCTGCACAGATCGCTTATCAACACACAAGACGGACCTTTTTTGTAGACGCATTGCCAATATCTGCATCTGAATCGCCATGTAGGCATGTTTTAGTGCGTAATACCGCTCGTGGTTGTGATGTCTGTGAGCAGCTGTCAAACCAGGTAACCTCTGCTGGCTGTAAACCTCGGCTGATCTGCTAAAATGAGAGGTTAGATAAGGGCAATGCATGGAAGAGCTGTGATTTAGGAGATGGGTGAGTATGAGGACCGTCTGCATGGGCTCGAGGGGGAGTCATTTCCTTTCCCCCCTCCACCACGACATCCAGTCGGCCGGGAGCGAATCCACATCCAAAAAAGCAGTGTCTGCTCCAGAGCTTACTTCGTGGTGGTCATGGCCTTCTTCCACCTCTATATTATAAACATAATAGCTTTGCTGCTTTATGTGCACTATAACACGGGGTCTGGGGAGCAGGATGTACCCCTGGAGAAGAGTGCTAGTGCCCCACGACCCATGCCTGCTGAACACCAAACCCCATCCTCACCAAACCTGAGCCCAGAGCTCTCCTTCCATCTGCCACGCCTGGAGGGCATTCGGGTACATGCACTAATATTCAGTGTTTTTCAATAATTGATAATCTTATTCCATTTTATATGATATGAGAAATCAGGGGGTATTGTATTATTTTGTTTAAACATCTGTAAGTTTATTTAATTTATTTTTTTTTGCAGTATGTCTAAATTTTTTATGTAACATTCCTTTATTTGTCTGTTACAAATTAAAGTATTATATAACAATACACATCTTAGCCTTAAACTGTGTAAAATAATGTCAAGTACAAAGAATACTGTTGTTACAACCTACCCCACTAGCGGCTGTAATACTAATAGAAAACATGAAGATTAAAAATTAGGTGCTTGTTTAAAATAATTAATAATGTGTCCCCCATCACCACCCCCACCATCAATATATTTTAAATGTACAAAAACATTTTTATTCAAAACAGTAATACACATTTTTTTCAGACATAGAAAATGTTCACATCTTTATTATATGCATAAGAAAATGTAATATTAAAACTAAATAAAAAATTTTTATGAGCGAATTTTGCTACAAACGCTAACACTATATTTGGTTTAACTTTGTTAAGAATTCCTGATAGGTGTTTTTTTTTTATTTTATTTTATTTCAAATAAATAAAATAAAAATACATACATATATACAGTATCTAGAATTATAGATATTCTAGATATTGAGCTTCAAAGTTTTTATGTTTCATAGACTTCTGTAGATAGAACCATTTTTGTTTTCTAGGAAGAAGCCCAAAATGTACTCAGCTTACAAAAGAAACATCACATAATATAAAGTTTATATTTTATATATATAATATAAAGTTGTCACAGAATAAGAATAGGTAAATCAATTTTGACAAAAATGTCAGATAGAACCTTATAATTCTAAGGTGACGATATATATAAATTTATATATCTATATATATATATTTATTTATTTATAACAGTGTTTATTTTTATTTGTTTTTTATTTTATTTTATTTTTTAACACCATTTAAGCTTCTCTCCTCTGGCTGTTTTCATGACAAGAAAATTTAATATTATAACTAAGTCAGGCTTTTATGATATGTTTTTGCTACAAACTCTAAAACTATATTTGGTGTAACTTAATAATTATTTTATTTTATTTTATTTAATTATTTGTAATTTGTAAAATGTGCTGTTGTCCCTTTAATTGTTATATTTAAGTATTTCTTTGTTGCTTTAACTTGAGCTTTTTTTTAATCAGATTTTGTTTTATATTTTAGTAGAACACGTGCTTATGTCAGTTAGTTGCTAAGGTAGCAAGTTTTTTAATAATTATTCAATATTTAAATATTTAAATTTTTTATGTTATTTCAGCTAATTTCAATTAATGAAACAAATCCAACAGTAAAAGTATTTTAGTTAATGATTACAACACAAGTCATTTAAAAAGTTGTATAGAGAGAACGGTGATTTATTTATTTATTTATTTATTTTGCTACATAAAATTTAAATAGACTCCTTTATAAATTGTGTTAAAAATGTATTGATATGTTTCAAAAATGCCTTGAATGACAAACAGTTGATGCTAGTTATCATTATTCCCTCACTTGAGGGGCACAAAGGCACTCTTTTAATAGAGTAATGTGTATGTTTATGTATGTGTAATCCAGGAGTTAATGTTACTTCCATGTTATATATTTTCTGCTCAGGTTGGACACGTGCAAAGAGTTTCTCTGGTTCCTGACCGGACCCATAACATGCGCACACTCAGCTTGAAACCACTGCTGTTTGGTGAGTTTTCCAGTTTCAGATTTTTATATATTAACTAACTCAATTTTGGGTTGGACTCTTTAATTTCGGATGTAAAATGACCCTGAAATTCATAACAGAGAATGGACAAGTAGACTCTCGTTTCAGAAAAACATTTGAAAAAGTTTAATATCTTAAGATTTAAAAATATAGTACAAGGATCTTCTATTATTTACAACATTATGAACACTCTGAGATACGTTTCGTTCCCGCCGTCTAAAACTCTACCCTCTACACCGATGGCTTTTCCACTTGCGTGCTGCTTGGTTGATATGCCGCTGGCGTTTTCCCCAGCTAAATGCTTTAGTGACTAGCAGCCTCTTGCCCGTCACAGTGCCCGTCAACAGAAAGGTCCCCCCGTCGGGATGATTGCGGGTCAGGTTGCCCACACAGGTGGCGTCCCGCTCCAACCACAGTGTCAGACGACTCCTCATTTCGCCTCCCAGCAGCGGACCGTGCTTTAGGACCTCCACACGAGAACCCAGGGAGAACATTGTCAGGATAGAACTGCTAGAGTTCAGCTTGGATAGACGCACTTTAACCACTAGCAGAGAGCAAGAGAAATGAGCAATGAGTTTCAGTATTAACAATTTATGGTCGTTGTGAATGAGCAAAAACAAGCATTTCTCACCAAAGTCACTTTTACAGAAGAGGTCGAGCAGTTCTTTGGATGACGTGGCCTCCTCCAACTCACAGTCTGTGCAGCTCGCACGCGGCACCACTGAAACCAACCACAAAAATCAGTTTGATAGAGAAAACCCAGCATTGTTTCTGTCTACATTGCTCTGAGTAACTATGTATGTTAGAAAGGAAGATCTCTGTCTACCTCGGCCTTCATTGCTGGTGGCGTTTTGCATGTGCGCAACTGAGGAAATGCACATGAGGTGATCTTTGGGAAATTGGTCGCATTGTAATATTCTAGGCCAGGGGTAACCGTAGCAGTTCATGATGGGGGCACAACTGTCCCGTACCGACACACACAAACTCCTGCATGGTGAAATGATCCTGAAAAGACAGAGGAAAAGTTTCTTAGCCCACAAAAAAACAAAAAAACAAAACAAAAAAAACAATTCTCTCTCTCTCTATATATATATTAATTTATTTTAAATATTTATATATTAGATATTATATATTTTATTTTCGATTTTATTTGATAATTTTAATCATATTTAACTTATTTAACCCTTATACTGTGCTGAAAATCCTTTACCTAATTGGTTGTTTCACATGAAAAATGACAAGGTTTTTAAAAATAGCACTATCTATCACCAAATCTTGGATTCAACTTTTTGTCAGCTTGTTTCCTTTTAATTCTTTCAATTAATACAGGTTTTGTAGTTCTAAAAACTGTTCAGTCGTGTGGCTCATTGATCTAAGCTTATGCCCTTCAGTTTGAGTAAACAAACATAGGAAAAAACATTATTTGTGGATTATTCTGGCAATATTCACTCAACAACTGAGGTGCATAAGCTCAATTACGATTATTCAATGCCAGAAAATAAATACAAAACCTGTGCTAATTGAAAAAAAAAACAAGTTGGCCAAAAAAATGAAATCCAAGATTTGGTGATAATAAAACATAACAGAATTACAGATTTATTAAAGGGAGCAATTTTTTGTAGGACGGTCATTTTTGGAAGTGTGATAAGGTGGGGGAAAATCCCTTTAAAAAAGTAAATAAAAAAAGTATTTATTTATTTATTTTTATTTAATTAATTAATTTACACTGTTAGTCAAAAGGACAGTACGATTTTTAATGGTTTTTTTTCAAGCCTGCATGTATTTGATCCAAAGTAAAAATAGTAAAATTTTGAAATATTTTTACTATTTAAAACAACTATTTTCTATCTGAATATATTTTAAAATGTAAATTATTCCTGTAATTTCACATGATCCTCATTCTAATATTTTGAACAGCATTTATCTGAAATATAAATCTTTTGTAACATTATAAATATCTTTATCATCATGAAACCTTGCTAAATAAAAGTATTAATTTTTTGAAAGCTCCCCCAGATAAATGCTGATCTTTGGATCTTTCTATTTATCAAAGAATCCTAAAAAAATGTACTCAACTGTCTTAAAAGTTGATGTTGATAATAATTATAATAAAT
The DNA here is from genome assembly GCA_019740295.1 of Labeo calbasu. Taxonomy (NCBI): domain Eukaryota; kingdom Metazoa; phylum Chordata; class Actinopteri; order Cypriniformes; family Cyprinidae; genus Labeo; species Labeo calbasu. The sequence continues at coordinate 42,941 of JAHKKF010513394.1, forward strand.
GTTTCTTGAGCAGCAAATCAGCATATAAGAATGATTTCTGAAGGATCACGTGACACTGAAGGCTCAAGTAATGATGCTGAAAATTCAGCTTTGATCACAGGAATAAATACTTTTTTAAATATATTCAAACAGAAAGCAGTTATTTTAAATAGCAAAAATATTTCTGCTTGTATTTTGGATTAAATAAATGCAGGCTTGGTGAGCAGAAGAGACTTCTTTAAAAAAACATTAAAAAATCTTACTGTTCAAAAACTTTTGACGTAGTTTTTTTATTTTTAATTTTTTAAGTTGTACCGTGTGTGAGCAGTAAGTCAGTAAGTTTAGTCCAAATGCAATAATATTAACTACCATTTCACATTAACTAAAAAAAAGATAATCCATGGGTCAAAATGACCAGAACACAATGAGGATTAACTGAACAGAAATGAATATAATCCACGAAACTGGCAATAAACACATACTTGATTAAGCAAGGGTATTGTCTTGCTATATTGACATTTCATTGCAGATGATTTTCACTTCCACTTAACATTAACATTAGTACTCATTTGCATGATAATGGCACCATTTAACTGATTTAAATACCATGACCACAAGCCACAACTGCAATGCACAATATGTATTTTAAAATCGTTTAGTGTTGAGCATCGTTTTTTATTGTGGTCAGTGAAAGTCAGTCTATTATAAGGAAGCCTTACCTCTCAAGGCAAACAGGAGCGAAGAGTGAGCACAGGAAGATGCGGGCATGCGGGTGGCACTCTCGGGCGAGGAGCGGCAGCCAACTGGTGCTCTGCTGCACGGCTTCAGCTGGAGATTCATGTCCCAGCAAGTTGGGTATCCGCATGCTGTTGTAGCCCAGACCCTGGCACAGGGCCATGTTGCTTGGGATGGGCACACAACGAGACAATCCCTGGTGTTCCCAGTGTCCGTTAGGCATGGCACCGATGCCAGAGCCAAGCAGGAACAGCAGTAGAGCAGACGCTGTCAGCATTATAGTCCAGAGAGCTTCAGAGAGTTGGAGAGTCAATGTAAGGTAGTGTCAGAGTAAATCAGTGATAGGTGTATTTATACAGCACTGCCTGAGGCCCATCTGGGAGAGGGCGGGACTTTGCAGGACGTGAGAGTGGATTGGTTTGGGAGGGTGTGTATGTGTGACTGTGTGTGAGGTGCTGATTCTTCCGTTTCTCTGCTGGAGATGATGAACAGCGAGCTCTACTTTACCACACACTTCCTTTTCCTCCCCTCTTTCCTGAGGAGTGTGATTATGATAATAGAACACAACAGATTACCCAGAGGAGTCAGAGGAGGTGTTCACAACACAAACACAGATAGAGATAGATAGATAGATAGATAGATAGATAGATAGATAGATAGATAGATAGATACATACATACATTGCAAAATATATATAGATTGTTAGATAGATGTTAGATAGTTGGTAAGATATATAAATGGTAGATACATTTCAAGATAGATGTTTGTTAGGTGGCTAGATATATAAACTGATACATTTCAAGGCAGATAGATATAGATGGAAAAGTAGACAGATAAATTGCTAGATGTTAGATATATGTTAGATATGTAAATGGATAGATTAATTTCTAGATGGTTAGAGATACATAGATATAGATTCATAGATGGTTAGATATATAAATGAATAGATACATTTCAAGATAGATAAAAAAGATAGATGTTTGATAGATTTTTAGATATATAAACTGATAGATACATTTCAAGATAGAAATGGATAGATAAATTGCAAGATAGGTGGTTAGATCTATACATTGCAAGATAGATAGAGATTGATAAATAGATGTTAGATGGTTAGATATATAACTGGATAGATCATTTTCTAGATAGATGATAGATAAAATGCAAGATAGATATAGATTATAGATAGATATTAGATATATAACTGGATAGAAAATGTTATAGATAGATAGATAGATAGATAGATAGATAGATAGATAGATAGATAGATAGATAGATGGTTAGATAGATTGTTAGATAAATTGCAAGACAGATATAGACTGATATATAGATGTTAGACGTTAGATATATAACTGGATAGATAATTTTCTAGATAGATGGTTAAATGATTAGATGGTTAGATGAATGGTTAGATGGAAAGATAGATAGACAAATAGATAGATGGTTAGATAAATTGCAAGACATATAGACTGATATATAGATGTTAGACGTTATATATAACTGGATAGATAATTTTCTAGATAGATGGTTAAATGATTAGATGGTTAGATGGATGGTTAGATGGAAAGATAGATAGATAGATAGATAGATAGATAGATAGATAGATAGATAGATAGATAGATAGATAGATAGATAGATAGATGGTTAGATAGATAAATTGCAAGACAGATATAGACTGATATATAGATGTTAGACATTAGATATATAACTGGATAGATAATTTTCTAGATAGATGGTTAAATGATTAGATGGATGGATAGATAGATAGATAGATAGATAGATAGATAGATAGATAGACAGATAGATAGACTGCAAGACAGATATAGACTGATATATAGATGTTAGACGTTAGATATATAACTGGATAGATAATTTTCTAGATAGATGGTTAAATTATTAGATGGTTAGATGGAAAGATAGATAGATAGACAGATAGATAGATGGTTAGATAGATAAATTGCAAGACAGATATTGACTGAT